>JAOTAV010009710.1:0-27770 GCA_026546445.1 Cyclargus thomasi | reverse complement strand
CAGAAATATGACCATCCACTTGCAAAGTTTAATTCTAACGTAGGAAGAGATTGTAATAATTAGTTTTTTAAAGGTTGTCGCTCATACTACGGCGCTTCGATCAAATATTACTAAAATGCACAGACCCCTTCAAAATTGAATAAACTAATGGCACCACGACTATCTGACACAAAACAACTTAAATCAAAATAGAATGCATCGAGAAATAAAACTTAATTTAATGAGTTTAATAAGTTCACAATCGTACAAAAGTTAATTCTCGCTGTTTCGGAGCAACTGGGAGTGGAAAAAGGCATATTGGCGCGGATTTGCCGGTGCCAGTTTTTAGACGGAAACTGTGAATCTTCATAATATTTGATCGAAGCTGCGACGCCTATGGAACGTGCGGCGCGTACGGTGCTGTAAAATATTCGGTCTCCTTTAATAACTATCATACCTAAAAATGTTCTATGATTGTGTCAATACACAATATACACAACTAGTTTTTTAATTCGACCGATTCTTCACTGACGTGGTATTCTAAAATTGGTAAAAATTCAAATTTTTAAAGAACAGGATGTATTTTCAAAACCAAAAGTAACCTATGGTACTCTCTATTCTTTTAACTAAGTGTATGTCTAAAATCAAGTCGATTAGCTTCTTCGTTAAGTCGTGATAGAAGTACAAACAAACAAAGAAATAAACACACTTTCTTATGTAAAATATTACTAGTAAAGATCGTCGAAAGAACAGTCAAATAATAAATAATGAATTACTGTGACGGTAGACCAAACTACGTCGAAAAACGAAATAACGGATACGGACGTCGATCCTACAACGAATCTTCTATAACCTCGGCCTTGGGTTTAGATTCACTTAAAATAATTTATAATGCGCTTGTATATCGGGGAAAATTTAAAGAGAGACAGTTGACGAACGTACGTCCTTTGGTCGAAATATGTCAATCCCATGTTCGTTCTGATCTGTCGCCTGAGTTTGACATAACCCAACCAACTTAGATCCTCGATCTGTATCTGTTTCAACTTCTCTAATTGTACTTAACTTGACGTACATAAACTAGCGTAGTTTTACCCAATCTCGTCCTGAAACGATATTATGTAAAGCGCTGAAATGAATTTTTTTTAAAGAAATTTACTGCTCCATAGGACAGGCCTCGCGCAGTTTGGGGGACCGTTAAAAGGAAAAAAAATGTTTTTGCTAAATAAAATATTTGTATTTGTGAATAGCAATTAGAATAAATAAATGTATAATATAATATTATTATATAATCTATTATTTTACTAGCTGTTGCCCACGACTCCGTCCGCGTGGTAACTTTTCTCTTAAAATTTTTTCCAATTTTTTTTGCTACAAACCTTACGGATCCCGAGACCTTTCCAACGAAAGCAAAACTGTAGAAATCGATCTGTGCGTTCTGTACACATATTTAATATTTTATGTATGGACGCATCACACCACATCAGTCTGGTCCCGTGCTAAGTACCCGAGAGACTTGAGTTACAGGTACCAGACAAATATTTAATATTTTTATAAATGATCTTGCGACCCCCGGCTTAAGCTACCAACGCGCTTACCCATTGCGCCACAGATGTCGTCAGTTATCATATTTCACTCGTGAACTAAGTCAATACACTAAAATTTAATGATGTATTAATGTGCAATCATGTTGAAATTATACACCAAGTATTTAGATTAACACGTTTAATAATAATTTATGGGATCCTTCCTTCCGTAATATCAACATAGTAAGCCGATAATAAATCATTAAATTACAGAGTACTTAATGTTTGCCTCCGAAATCCTTCCATTAGACCGCGTTTACTCGGCGCGCTCAAATCTTGGGGTCGGACTGTCGAAAATGTTCTATGAATATGCGATGACACATTACGTAGGTTCACATTTTTCCGAGAAAAGTACTTAGTTTGTATTCGCAGGAAACGAGTTGTTAATTGTTAATTATTCGCTCAGAGGCTTTTAAAACAACCACAGCAGTTATTATGTAAATCCGACATTTAGTATTAACTAGATTTGGATCTTAGTTCCACCTGACGTTTACATTATGTGGTACAGTGCCTTCAGCGTGAAAAAAATACATGTACAATAATTTTTATCATTGAAAAGTTTAACATCAATTATAAGACAGCATAAAGTATAATTGAATGGCATAATAACATGTATTCTGAACGACAAATAAAGTTTGCTTACATTTAGTAGGGCTATAATACTATTCGTGGCGTTTAGCAATAATTCTAGCACCGTCCAATTAAATAACAAGCTTAATCTATTATGTAGTAACTTTACTGCGCACTAAAGCCTTTAAATTGTTTACACTCACCACATTAGCATATAACCGCCACATTTACAGCTAAAAGTATAAAAATAGAGTCCGTACGTCACGGCTTTTTATAATCTACTAATACGACTTACAATACAAAATAAATATTTATATTCTTGGAAATGATTGAAACATTTCCATAATAGAAGCTACTTAGGCATACAATTAGACTAAAAATACTAAGGTATTTGTTTATTTATTCAATGGTCTTTATACACTTGAAAATCCGCTATATACGGCGAGCAAATCTTCTATTGACTATCGTCGTTTTGACTACTTCTTCATTATTATTCACTACAAATCACCTACCATTTTAAATACTGAGGGCTTACCCAAGACCTAAACGTTTTCCCTTTTTTGTAGAATCGAACAAAATATGCGGAAATGACATTAGCATTGGTAACGCCTTATGTCGTTTTCATGCGTTTTATTTGGCGACTGCAAAAAAGCGAAAACGTTTAGGTCTCCGCTAAGCCCTACCTAGGGCTAGTTACCTACTTTTTGTATCTATAGAAGGGAAGTCCAAGAGTCGATTTTGTAATATGCTCGAGCGCGTAAGCTTGTGTAGGCTTTTCAGGTTTTATCATGGTATTATACATAAACATTTTTCACACAGTCAAATTAATCAGATTTTCCTTCCTGACACTGTAACTCCAAAAAACATGAAACGATTTTGACGGTTTTGCATTCGTTTGAAAGTTCCCGGGCTCCGTGAGGCTGGCAGCAAAGAAAATTCAAAAATTTTCTAAAAAGCAAGAAACCATTAATTCTCATCTTTGTTACCACTCGAACGGAGTCGCAGGCAACAGCTAGTCATGTATACGATAGTCGTCGCCCATGAACACTCGCAAAATTACAAAGCTTTAAAATCCTAACCCTCTCATGTCGTATAAGGCCATAAATTCCTTGTAAAGAAAACTTTTCATTTGTAATTGGCAACATACATCTTATAATACAAAAGGAATACGAGCACGAAGGTATTGTTTTTACGTCAACGTCCGGGTCTCATTCCGGGGTATGGATCCAATAGGTCATAAAGTTCCTTTGCCTTGAGAATTCATCTGTACAAATTATATGGAGCAGCGAAACCTTATTATATATGCAACGCTTCGTTTACAAGACAAAAACATTTCGTCTTCATAAATAAATAATTTTCCGGCACATCAGGATGGAATTTCTCAGAGGGTGAGGAATGTTCGGTTCGTTATTTATGATACAAGCTGTTGCCTGCGGTTGTTCGTGGACATTCTTAAATTTTGAGCGTCCCTTGGGCTCGCTTCGTGTTACGGAATAATATATTGTCGTCCGTTTAACTGACAGAAATTATAATATTAGTGTACAATGTTTAATACTTGCAATAAACATTATTATAATATAAGGGTAGAATTATTTTATAGAAATATAGGTTTCATTATTATTATTTGCATCTATTCACACAAAACACAAAAGAAGGGAAAAAAACAGCAAACGCTTTCTATTACAAGACTAAAACAATTACTGAGTATAATGAAATCAACAATAACTGCTTAGTGATAATTGCTCACTGAAGAAAGTCTAAATTACTTTACTACGTACTAATAATACAGTCTCTGTACCACTAGACGCCTCCGTGGTCTAGTGCTACAGAGCTCTGCTCTTGACTTGGAGGTCGTGAGTTCGATTCCCGCGTTGGAAATATGTTATTTCCAAGTTTAGTTAGGACAATGCAGGCTGATCACCTGATTGTCTGACAAGTAAGATGATCCATGCGTCGGGTGGGCATGTTAAAAAAAGCGGTCCTGCGCCTGATCTCTAGCCAGTCGTGTGGGTCATCCGTCCCACTGGGTTATGAGAATCAAGGAAGAAAGAGTACTCATGTGCGCTGTGCACACACTTGGGCACTATAAAATGACGCCTGCGTAATAGGCCTGGTTACAATGAAACTGACCACCGTCACCGAAACCGCTGTGGGAGGTATTATACAAATATCTAAGTAAACACAAAAGTTTGTCTGACTAAGGGCCTTTTCCACCGCTTACAGTATAGTCTTTCCTCATTTTTACTTGACATATTTTGTATGGAGAATCTGTCAAAAAATTTGTGGATAGCCTAACAAAAACTTCAACAGTAAGCGGAGAAACGGGCCCTAAGTCTTCAACACTAAATAGCTTATTGATTTATGACACGATAGGTAACAATATCACAGAATAGTAATAAATAAAAAATATCCAGTATAATTGTTTTGGAAATTGCTGCGACAGCGCTGCTGTTAGATGAAATATCTCACCTTCTATTTTGTGTTTCACCAAAAATCGATAGCGTCCGATCCGATTAACTAGATTAGACGCGATCTTATTTGAAGCTGTATCGATGTAAATGTTCAGTATCTTATACTTTGATTTGATACATTATAGCACCGAAAATATTTCAACAAAAATATTAATAATTTCAACGAATACTCGTTGAAAATATTTATTGGAATAAAACTAAGGCCGTTTATCCACCGCGCGTCGCGACGTCACCTTCAACGAGGTCATTTTCGACCAATAAAATGAAACTTTCTGATCTAGGCTACAGGTTTAATTTTCTAGCGACATCGCTCAAGCGCCTATGTCGTTGCCGATCGGTAGTAGCGTAGAGTAAAATGAAAATTAACATTTACATCATAAAGTGGCATTTTATCGATCCAAAATGATCCCGTTGACAGTGACGGCTAGTAACTTACCTTTTAATTTATTATATTTCTTGTAAAAAACAATAATATAAAATATATATTTACCATGATAACTCACCGAGTCTTAATTCTAATTCTTAATTATATAATACAGTGAATACATTAAAAATACTGTTTTTTACGAAAGGAGTAATGGACGAAACCAAGTTGTAGATAGCAGTTCTCGCCTAGCTCTCAGGGGGATCTAGAATAATAACATGTCTTCTCACACCCCCGACGGAGGTAAATCGTGTGACTTCCTAGTATCCATGTATTATTATAAAAAAATATATGTTACGAGTAAATATACCGTTATTTTCATAAAATATTTTTGTTCTGAATAAATTTTTAGAATGAAGTAACCTCACATGTGCTAACTTAGAGTAGTTTATGCTATTTTCCATATATGTCGTGACATCTCAGTTGGGTTTGAAATAACGCGACCACCTTACTTAGATCCGTATTCTGGCTCTTCCCCTATTAGTCGTCATTAGAATTTTTCGCGATTCTCAAGTGTAAGAACTTTTCTCTACCGCTCGAGAACCGTGGCCATGACTGTAAAAATGATCGCGATAATTCCGTCATGGCAAGCTGCTTCAGCGAAACACACGAAAAACGGATATTTTCAACGAAACTTTACATGTATTGCATTATGGCTGGATGCCAAATGAATTTAGCCAGGTGTATAGGCATTATAACTAGATGCTAACTATACCATAAACAGGATTTTAACAAGCTACATGAACTGTTTAGGATATCGAAGTTATCCCCGGATCTTGCACAGCAAAATACATACTATCATTAAAGAAATATCACTCCAACCGAGTAAAAACTTAGATCAACATAATATAAACAACTTTTATTTTATAGGCCTTAGACTTTTAAAGATATTGGTTAATTATATGCTTGCATTGTCTGTCCCTTATGCAATAAAACGGTATCGCAAACTGTAAAGAGCATCATGTTTTCAATTAGGGTTTGAACACATTTGATTAAAATAAAAGCAAAAGTTACCCCGAAAGTCTAAAGCATGAGGTAGCTTAATTTCCATTAGGGTTTTTGCACACCAGTCGATCGCAAGACCTATTTCTCTCTTTTCCCGACTGGCCGAACTTTTATTTTCATTGCTTCCGTGCTTGGGTTTTATTTGCCTCGCCTAATATTGGCAGACATGTTTTCACATTTTAATTCATTATACTGACAGGTAAAAATTCCACAAGATAAGAATATTATTTATTCAAAGCTATTTTATTTTTTGTTCCTTACGTTGGAACAACATTTTATGGCTTTATTAAATCTTTCAGTAAACCGTAAATTTCTTTACATCCACACGTATATTATAGAGCAAAAAATTTTTTTAATTATTTAAATAAGCTTGTTTAATTATATTTAGGGGGCAAGCGGGCAGACGGGTTACCTGATGGAATGTAACTGCCGTCGCGCATGGACAATCGTGACATCCGAAGAGTCGCAAGTACGTTGCCGGTCTTTATGGGGGAATAGGAATATGAGGATTAGGGATGTTGGGTCACCGGTTAACTCATTCACTGAACGAAACACAGCACAACGCCGTTTCACGCCACTCCGGTCGAGCCGGCCCATTCGTGCCGACGCATGGCTCTCCCACCGCAATGAGCATCCGTATGTATGTACCAATGAGACATTTTTCGATATCCGGTACATAACCGGATATCGAATAATGTCTCATTGGTACACGCCTCTACCGCGGTTTGAACTTGCACCCTCTCGAGTACGAACCAAAGGTCTTACCCATTAGGCTACAGACGTTCTAAAATCTATGCTTTACATAAAAGTAAATATTTTAAAATGTGTTCTTCTGTCTAGATAATGCCCGCAACTCCGATGAGCCAAAATTTGTTTATCGCGCGATAGCCATACATTATTCCGGTCCTTTCCCAGGACTCAAAATAAGTCCATACCAAATTTTAGCAAAATCGGTTTAGCGGCTTGAACGTGAAGAAGTAACAGACTGATAGGCAGACAGAAACACTTTCGCATTTATGATATTAGTATGGATGAAAGAAAATTCATGCTGCCAGTGTTTGGTTTTAAAAGATACATCTTTTTAAATAATACTTATCAAATTAATGCGTCTTGTTTGACAACAAAGTAGTCTAGAGTCAAGTACTAACCATTATATTCCAATATTTCTTGAAAAGTAGAAGCTATTGATACAAAGCTTACAGCTGGATACGACCATTGACGCAAATCTTGGAACTCTGATGGGACGGCAGTGGCATCGCCAAGTCGAGTGCGAAACAAACACTGCCGTACCATATTTACTGGAACCATTTCGCCGGATTTTCAGCCCCCCCATTTGAGAACTTCTGGATAATATTAGCTGAAATTTTCACCGTCTAGTAAGCTCACACACACCGAACCAGTGGTAGGCACCGTAGTTGCGACGTTCGGAAATGTTTTTTTTAATTACTCTGAATATATATATTTTTTAATTTGAATTTGACTTGAAATTTCGAAATTTTAAACCTTTAGGTTATTTACTACAGGCCACAAAAAGATCTATCAGAACTTCGTTTGTCCCCGCCTACAGCACTTTAAATTATTAAGTTATACTAGTTTCAGAGTGATAAGTTTTTATTTTTTCTTTTTAGTTTTTTAAGCAGTCAGGTTTTTTGTTTTTTTTTTTAATAATTTTAACAATTTATTAAATTAAAATTATCAGTTGACATACTTGATTATGTTACATACTTATCACTATGTAACCATCATTTTATACCTTATTATAGTGTAAAAAATAACTAATGTCGCCCTAATTTTAGTAGAGGTATTTTGTAGAAATCACTAAGTAATTAATTCATACCGAGTAATTTTATTATTCATAATTCTTGAATTTAAGTTGGTCGACTTGAAAGTTCGTTGCACCTTGCGACATGAAAAGTTCGCTTACCTGACTAGAGTGACTAGACATGCATACCTGATTAAATATCAATAACTGTAGCAACTTTAAAAAGGCAATATTACGGTTAAAAAGTTTATGTACTCTTGCAATAGCGATATTCAGTGGTATGTAGTGCTGTTTGGGTGGATGGTCTCGGTTCAGTTTCCAACCCAATATTGGCCTTTGGCCTAAGTCCCATAGAGTACATGTGGAACATCTTTCAATAAGGGCTTTGAAGAATGACCCTGCACAAATTGCTTTTTTGCAGATATATAAGAAAAAAAAATACGCAATATTATTAACAGTTATATTTTTGAAATAACGTTTCATTTTTTAATACATTTTCTTGTGAAACACATTCATTGTTACTTTCACCGTTATTTTACGTTCTTTCTTTACTTAAGTAAAAAAATTGCATAATAATTAGGTTTTTTTTAATTCTGGTGCAAAGCAAGATAAATGTGTTTAGTAAAAATATACACATGTTACAATAAATTTTAAGATAAATGAGTACATTAAAATATCCCTAGGCAGTGATGATGATGAATAATTATGTTAATAAACAATGCTTCGGCTCTCTACTAGAGCGCACACATGCATGATTAGATAACATAGTTTGGAATAAGTTAAGAGGGTCACATCATTTGTGTGTAAAGCTTTGATTACAAGTAGGTATCATTAATGATAATTTTAATTCTTGGTAGCCTCTAGCTATTTCTATTATAATAACATCCAGTTTCGTTCTTTTGAATTATACCATATGATTCAAAACCGCTTTAGAAAACTAGGAAACAGTGTCACTTGGTAGCCGTTACAATGAAGTTCGCATTTAGTTAGTGCATAACGACAAGAAAGACAAACTCGGCACAATAATCTCGACAAAGAGTGTTGGACGGAGCGTTTCCATTATTTACCGCGCCGGCCTGGGACCAATTTCTAGACAAATGAATAGAACAACAGCGCTGAACCCGTCAACTCCTGATGAAACTTTTCGATACAAAATTGAGCCATTGAAAGTTTTCACTTCCCAACGTGAAAGTCTTGTTACAATCAAGAACAGTAGCATTTTTACTGACACGCCTTAATACTATGGAAAAAGTGATAAAATGATTGATAACCTTTGAATGACCTTTTTCTCTGCTGTGTTATTACGTTACAAAAATACAATATTACTGCGTGACAAATAGTGATATACATAATCTTACATAGTACCTCCTCCAGAGGTGGCCCTCCAGTCATGTTCCTTATGTCTAGGGGTCGTGACCTACCCTTTCATGACCTTTCTTCAGGTGATGTTACGCCAGCTTTTCCTCCTATCCTATCTGGTCATACATAGGAGACAAGCTAGTAACATAAGAAAAAACAAGAATCCCTAGGTTAAAAGATGTTTATCCCATAATATTGCCAATAATGATTACTACGATGAAAGCCAAAGGTAAAACTGTAATCCCTGCAACATCGACTAAAATTCAATGGAAAACAATTAAAGGAGGAAGTAGTAAATCAGGTTTGCTATCCTAATTAATTTAACAAGCAAGGAATATTGATTGGGACTCAATTTGTACCATTTCCGTAGTCCGGACATAAAAAAGTCAGGCACAGAGCCAGGACCGCTGCAGCTATTACTGTATAAGCGTGGAAATTATGTTTGCCCGCCAAAGTATTGTGTTATCCTTGGTTGAGTGTGTGTGAGTGAGTGAGTACACATACGGACTAATATTGACTATCATATAATATAATTTCATGATAGTGTTGTTTTCCTGTATATAATATACGACGACGACTTCTATGGCGCAGTGGTTGAGCACCTTGGTAGTTCACGCCGGAGGTCGCGGGTTAGAAACCCGCCGATGGAACAAAATTTCCTAGGTCGATGTGTATTAAATATGTTTATCATATAATAAAAAAATAAATATATGTATATAGTATAAAAAGTATTAAATATATTTCCGTTGTCCGGTACCGTTAACACAAGTCCATCAGCTACTTACCACGGGGCTAGACTAACGTGGTGTTAAGCGTTCCGTAGATATTATATTATTATTATTAATATGTGCATATCGTCCCTTAGCTTACAACATCGCCGAAGTAGTTTTTACCAAATTTACAGGGGACAAAAAAAATTGCGGTGTTACGAGGCCTTGATTTATTTACTGAAATCTATTTCATGTGAGTTCAGCGTACTCAATGGCATTAAATGTAAAAACTGCATATTTTCGACTTAAGCGGTGTTGTTAGCTAAGGGACGATGTGAATTTTAGCTGTTACGCTAGGAAACAATACAAAATCTTACGTCTATAAGTGAACTCGTGAGTGAAATACTAAACGTACATGACGTATACGGGATGGGGAATCGGAACAGATGTTAAAAATGTTGTGTTCGTTTCAAGTGGATATGTATACGGCCGCTCGAGTAAGCTTAGCACGTGACGGCATGGACCCTTGCGCAATTTTCCACATTTTCCAATTCCAAATACTTCGTGCAAAAATAAAACTGTATATGATATTCGTATTACGTATTGTAGATTCTGTATTCTATGCTCTGATGTACTGTATCAGTTCTAAAATAATATTAGTCAAATTATATTAGGTATGTATATTGCACACCTTTTATATTTGATAACTTAAAATCAAATAATTTATTATTATTTATGGTACAGTAGCACGGTTCTAACTGAAATCTTTTTTTTTTTCAAAATCCTTTTCTTGCTACAATTTTACATCTCTTCGGTATGCTTATGGTTGGTTAGAGTAATCACTAAAATATTTGTCACACACACACTACAGTAAGTTGCTATTAAACATCATGGTAAACACAGTAAAAAGTTTTAGTTTTCAACAAGCAATAAAACTTGTTAAGTTCAGAAACTGGCGTTTTCATGCAAACAATCTCAATGAACAAAAGTTTGACAAAAATTCACCATTCAAGAGTGGATATCAAATAAATTAATTTTCCTCTTTAATAAAATTTTAGGAATAAAAGTTGTCATAATTAAATTTATTAATCCTGCTACGTTTACAATTACAAGAGTTAGTAATAATATGGAAGTTAATTACACAACTATATGCACTTCTATTAAATTATTAATTCCTGAGTCTTGTGCTGGTAAGCTGGTAAAGTTATGTTTTGGTAAGCAACTAGTTACTAATACATCATTGCATTTTCAAGATCAAATTCAAAATATTTAAAGTTTGTAAAATTAATATTCTCCAAAGATTTTTAAGTATTTTGTTTACCTAGAGAGCCAGACAAGATAATTGTTATAGGTTTAAGAATTTAAAGTTTAATAATCGAGTAAAATAATGCTATTAAAATTTGTTTATTTATCGCAAATAATATGGGCAAAGGGAGCATCAATATTAAAAGGCTAATGAAAACACGCATCGAAGCGCGTCGGAGTCGACTTTGTAAAAATATTCCATGCTAGAATGTTTCTACTTCGGTACGTTTCATCCGACGCTACACAATAGAAACAAATTGTCACTTTAAATGCTCTGTTTTTAAGCCGAATTACTAAACTCTTTTTTGTTTTATATGGTATTGAAACATTGAAATCTTAGCAGACTTTTTAGTAACAGACATAGAAATTACGAAGTAACAGTTTTTTTTTGAGATTTTGTATAATCGTATTAAGTTAAAAATAAAACATGGAGAATAAAGAAATACGAAGAAAAGTGGCGCTTCATTTCACTACTACATTTTAATGCGCCTTACCGCCAGACTAAAAATAACTTTGGAATGTATGAAAATTCAAATTAATTCATTTGATTTTTAGCATCTTCTTGTAAGTCTTTAAGCATCATACCCTGAATACGATGTATTTAAAGAGTGCTCGGCAAGACGATTTCGACGAGCCAAACTGGATACGCTGCTTCAGCTCTAAGATGAATCTGACTCCATCATCATAATATCTGCACGACGTCATAATATTTAATTGTCACTTAATTTATTAATCAAAATTAAAATCGAACCAAATCTATGTGCCCAATAAATACGGTGTTACAAGATATTAAAAATGGATTTCAAACTGCATGGTGTCCTTTCGCTTTCAATATTTGACCCAGTACTAACAAACGCACACGGCAAGTTAAATAAAATTTGTAATATGAGTCAAACTGTAATTTAGTCTACAGTATAAAAGTTGTCAATATAAAACACTAAAAAATTTTAAGACAACTTAATAATAGAGTTATAGTAAAATTTTACTCGTAGCTTACTTAGTTTAATGCATGAAGACGTCTAATTTATTTTGAAGACCACGCGGAAAAAACCAGGAAAGTTACTTTTTTGTGAAACTTTTTAGTGTATAAATCTATTATAAAAATCAGAATTGCGTAAAATCGTCACCGTCAACTGTTACCTAGTTCAATTTATATATTTTGTTTGTCCCTAGCTATAAATAGACTTTTAAACTACTGTTACACACAGAATAGTCGTCAATTCGTTTATCTAAGCTATCTGAATTAAACTGTGTAATAAAATGTTTATAAATGGTAAGAGTATTTCGCGTAAAATGTTTTTCGTCTATTTTTGTGATCACGTTTTTCGATAAAACATCATTATCCTGTTTCTGAGGAGTGAGGAGTGACATATGTGCGTGTCATCGAGATGTATCACCAACAACTTCCAATTCATGCTGTGTCACAGCCTTTTTATGGCTACAGCATTATACTATGTTATGTTACTTCCCCTATGATATTAGTAAGAGGAAGTTGAAAGGTATCAGACGTTCATAGCGCATGTATAACGTAACTCTACAGAATTTTTTGAGCATGTATCTGAATTCATTTCTCTTAAAATTCGTTGAAAATAGCCGCACTAACTCTCGTACTAAACTGCCGAACCAGGGACTCCCTTGACAATACGCTTAGCCTAACCGTCGTAGGAATTATGTACAGTCTAAAATACGCTCCAATTTGTTAGGTCATGTTTTAATTTCAAGTCTACAATGGTATATTAAGGAGATTTTTGCGAAGCTAAAATGTAATTAATATCCATACTTCCATAGTAATGTAATAAATGGGAAAATGTCTCTATTACCTCTCTATGTCCAAGCCGCTGAATCAATTTTGCTGAAAATTGATATGCATATACTTTGAGTCTCGGGGAAGGATATAGGATACTTTGTATCCCGGAAAAAAGTACAGTTTCCGCGAAAAAATTTTGGCACAACTAGGTTGCGGGCATCATCTAGTGCCAAAATATAATAAGCGTTAGCGTAAGCTTTAAACTTACAATATTTTTTACTTAATTAATTGAAGATATTTTTAGCAAAATTTTATCACATTATTATCTTATAATATGTGATTCATTATAACAAACGAAATGTTTAATTTTAGAATGATAATATAATTTGTATATCCATCTAACGTAAACAACGTAATAATGAAGTTTCCTAATTTTGCCTGTAAGAGTCGCCAAGTTATATCAAATATATGTTACAAGTTTTATGTTCTCAACTATTGCTTACTTATACTTAGCTTACAATAGAATTCATAGGTAGACGCTGGTAAAATTGTATGTTTTATCTCCAAAAAATGTTCGTTCAGTTGAACAATAGTAGGTATCGTTGTATGAGGGATTATTCTCCTGTACCGTTCGCGTTATCCCGTCTAAGTAGGATACACTATCCGTTGAAACAAGGATGTCAGCTTAGCCCCGACAATCAAAGCTTATTGTGAGGGTGCTCACTGCTCACCATCATGTTAAGCCCACCTACTAAATACACAGTTTAATCACCGTCTACCATTCATCTACTATAATGTCATATAAAATTACTTTGTCATTGTATAAGCCAAAATAGATACATCAAAGATAAAAATCTAATAACAGATTCCTTTCCAAAGTTGTGTTGTTAGAGTATTCTCTTCAGTTTACGTTACAATAAATTAACATTCAAAGTTAGCAAAACACGAAGTCGGTAATCGAATTATTCTTCTGTCTCGATGGAGCCGTAGCAAAATATTTTTCGACGTCCGAAACAATTAATACGGCGCGCATAAAATTCTAATAAAATGGAACTTGTAAATTTTAAATTTGAGAAACGTAAAAGTGTTTGCAGGAAATAATTAAATTTTAATGCACCTCGTAACAGAAGGTAGCGCGGCCGAGAGCACTTGTAGCTGGAGTTACATTATTTACTGTTCCCGGCTCGACCTTTATGTATATTGTGTTATTTAATGACGCGGTACATTGTTACGTTTACTGTTACTTGTCTGAAAATTAGCTATCTAACATCTGCTACTTCTGCTACTGAAATCAAGAACGACAGTCTTCTAGTTTGTCAATTGTTAAATACCATATGCGCTTGATGTTAGTTAACATTTTGTACGCTGAAATAATGTTCATCCAAAATAACATTATTTCAAAACTCCGTTTTAAAGTTTATTTCTTAATAAAATAAGATGAAACTTTTCAGGCGCGCTTTGTGTACATTTGAGTGTGCAAATAACTAGGTATGTTCCGAGGGCAAAAAATGTGAAAAATTCAACTTATTTTAAAACTAGAATAAACCTCTGCCGCTCTCATTGTTGCGATGAATTATTGTGGAAATTTCACAACGAACATGCAGTGATTCAAACATTCGAGTTATACGTAAGCCTTCAGTCGCAAACTTTGTTTAAATTAACATATAGACAATTCAAAGTACATACTTTGTTTCTTTTATTTTTGCATTTATAGAAGGAGTAATTACGAGTTGTAGTTAAAAATGTTGACGCTATTAGTATTTATAATATTTTATATGTAGGTGTGTTAGTTTTTAATTAAACTAGTGGTCGCCTTGTGGTCGAAATTCGACCATAAATATTTCTCAATTCAATCGCAAACTTCAACCATAAACAAAAGAGTATTATTTCGTATATGATTATCGTGTCATGTCAAAATATTGTAGTCTGCGTGCTGTAGTGTGCGTAGCATTTCAAATATTAAAAATATTCCACGCTCCTTCTCCATATCAACTATAACTGGGAAAAATTTTATTCTTTTACATGTACGCGGCTTGTGTAAAAAGGGGTACAAAATTTTCCGCTCGCGTATTCATATATAGATATACCTATTATACGCGGCACGCGGGTAAAACTTGCCTTTATAGATAAACAGACGAGTTCCTATGATGTTTACGTGTTAATATTGTGGCAATATGTTTTCTATTAATTTGAAAAGTAGCATCTGAGTAAACAGCGAGTGATTTTGCCACCTCGTGAGCACGTTGGAGCTCAATGAACCGACGTATTTATTTAGCTTCTTCATAAATGCAACTACATGAGCGCTCGCTAAAGTGTGTCAATTTTCGAGATTTTTCGAGCGCTTTAATCTCGTCTTATTTATTTTCAAAGCAATAACGTATAGCGTCGCAGCGAGTATGCAAACATTGTGCTCATTTTCCTGGTAATATTTCATATTAAAATATACTACATTTACGTTAACCTTTATGTTGTTTACAGAGTACACCTATTAGTATTAAGACTTGCCTTGGAGCCCTAAAAGGATGTTTTTCAAAACATTAACTTTTCAGTGCAAGCTTTCAACTAATTAAAGTGGATATAACAAGAACGAGTTATCAGGAAATGGCTCCTCGCAAATATTAATTAAATCAATTTCTGCGGGGTGTTTGATCAATCTCGGTCGGGTAGAGACGGGCCAGCTGACCTCACCCGCGGCACGCACTACTAAGGAGGTCACGATTCAAGTTTTTGTATTCCTCACACACAATCGCACGCTAAGTAAACTTTCAAAGGAATATGCAGATCGCTCTGTCAACATTTTCACAGCGTTTAAAATCCTTTGATAATTTTATTTTCCAATTCAACTTAGAAGTTGAAAAGTCTGTTTAATTCATAATAAAAGGTTTTTCATTTTTATTCGAAAAGTGAGATCGATATCAGCTACACGTTTTATTTTTATATTCAGGCGGTAAGCGAGCAGACGGGCTACCTGATGGAAAGCAACTGGCGTCGCCCATGAACACTCGCAGCATGCGCAGAGTCGCAAGTGCGTTGCCTGGGCAGCAATTTTAAATTAGTTTTTTTATATTTTTTTATGATAACTAAGGGGCATGCGAGTAGACGGGTTACCTGATGGAAAGCAATTGCCGACGCTCATGGACACTCGCGACATCCGAAGAGTCGCAAGTGCGGTGCCGGCGGAAATAGGGAATGGCAATAGGGATAGAATATATATTCAAAATAGAATCATTTGAGCATGTTAATAGAATACATAGCTGCAAATTAAAAATTTTACAAAAAATGACTTTTAAGAAGAACTAAAAAATATTATTTTATTTTAAAATCTCTGGATATAATTTAATTTTTCACCATTTAATAATTTTAATTTTGCTAGTGACTTCATCCACGTTTATTTTCCCAGTTTTTCCTTTTTTTTCTTAAATTTTTCCTAAATTTTCTTTGCTATAAACCTCACGGAGCCCGATACCTTTCCAACGACATCGATTTTCACGTTATATTTACGTGGAAATCAGTTCATGGAACCCATGAAGGTACAGCACCAGGAAGGAAAACCCGACTTATTTCTATATAAGAGATTAAAATTTCATTCTTAGTCTCTACTGTTCTAATTTTTGCTGTTTTGGTTATCTGCAGGACAGGCTCAGCCTAGTGCTACAAAAACAAAAGATACAGTTAAAGGCAAGAAGCATAACAGGGTTAATCAACTTTTTTTGTGACGCAATTTTTGCTTTTCCGTACTTAAACCGTAGTAATTAGAAATTTCTAATACCGATTTTAAATCTGATCATAAAGGTACATATTATCTTTAATACATAAACTAACATTGTCACTGAGTATTGGCAGAAAAAATATAGTTCTTATATGTTTACGAGCAGTTGCCCGGGGACAAAAAATGTCCCAGAAATTGTATGGAAGTATAGTTTTGTCCCCTGGACCGCCAACTTTGTTCATAGACAATTTTTTGAATTGGTATTTTTTTAGTCAATTGTCAGTTAAAATATTTCATTGGCTATCGAATAAAGTTATTTTTTCAATTGAAAAATATGCTGATAGACTTTTTATTCAACGATTTGTCTTGATTTGATTGTCTTTGATTTGATACACCCATTACCAACTTCTTTAACTAGTATATAGTTAAAGACGTTGGTAATGGGTAATTTGTAGTATGGTATGGTAATTTGTAGATGTGATGTTATTTTAATAACATTATTATTCTTAAAGTTATAATAAGTGATGTTGGTTTCAACAACATTACTATTTTTAAAGTTATAACAATAAGTAGCGGAAAAATTTGATTTTTTAAAAAATTTTTTTTAAATGTCTATGCCAAAAATCAAGTCGATTGGTTGCTTCGTTAGGGCGTGAAAGAAGGACAAAAAGACAAATAAACACACTTTCCCATTTATAATATTATTAGTAAGGAAGTAGGGATGATACGGCATTCAGAAATCCTGTACTGTACTACTGTAAAACTGAGCCTTTTAATTTTATATCAATATTTAAAAAAACACCCAACATTACATATATTAACTGTCGTTTCATCCAATTTATCACCTCATTTACTGACATTTTCTCGAAGATCACATGAACAACATCTCTGGAAGATTAATGTGGTATTTTTAGTTTTAATTAAAACAAGATGAAGCATTCTGCGGCGCGGTGAAGTGTAGTTGACGGGTAACCACGCGATAAACCTCCTTACAGCGCAGGTTAAATACGACCTCGTATATCAACATCTAGCCTGCACCTGTAAACTTTATACGTACACAAATTCGGCTTATAATATAGTGGGATATAAACATTTATCTTACCTAGACCATATTTTAAACCGGCTTTCAAAAAGAAGGATGTTTCTTTATGATATTTAGGGGGCAAGCGAGTAGATGGGCTACCTTATGGAAAGCAACCGCCCTCGCCCACGGACACTCGTGACATCCGAAGAGTCGCAAGTGCGTGTCCGACCTTTATGAAGGAATATGGAATGGGAAAAGGGATAGGGGATTAGGGAAGTTGCGCCACCGGTAAATTCACTCACTAAACGAAACGCACAAAGCCGTTTCACACCAGTTTTAATGATATTTTTTAGGGTTCCGTACCCAAAGGATAAAAACGGGACCACATTACGTTTAAAACTTTCAAAACTGCGTTTTTCCAATTTTTCGCTCTGTACTGGTAAGGAAACCTTCTTGCGCGAGTCCAACTCGCACTTGGCCGGTTTTTTATGGTAAACAAAATACTGTGGTTATCGATTATTATCCATATAGAACTAGAATCAGTTATCAAAAATCATGATAAAATACTATTTTAACCTTCAATTAAAACAGATTCAAAACAACAACTCACAATCAATTAAAACAAATTGGTAACACAATATAAGCCGGTAGAGCGGTAGTTGTATTGATACGGTATTGTGTACAAAGCAATTACTATAAGCTGAGCAGCAATCCACTTACAAAGTCATAATCCAATTGGAGGTAAAATAGGTATTGGAGTCAAGAACAAGGGCACTACCGCGCGGAACTTGTTGTATTGAATTGAATCGCGCCACGAATGTAAACTTTCATAAGATACAAATTAATGTTAATTTTAAATGTCAGCTGAAAGATGTTAGACTACGCATTTAATTGATGTAGATAGAAGACTATTTTATAATGTTCCAGAAATAGTTTATCGCGCGGGAACACGCATTTTTCGAAGATAAAAAGTATTATTGTTCTTCTTCGGGATCTAAATCCATACCAAATTTCATCAGACAGACAGATAGACGATATTTTATTTCATTCTAGGTTATTTTTTAAATTAATAAAAACAACTCAGTACAGATTTTCCTTAGCGAAATATGAATGAAGAAAAATAGATTCAAATCTCAAAATATCAACAAACTATATTTTATTTCATTCTATGTTCTTTTTTAATTTTTTAATTAATAATAAACAATTCAGTACAGATATTCCTAAGCGGAATATTAATGAAGAAAAATAGATTCAAAACTCAAAATATCAACAAAGTATGAATTTATTTCGTATGATTCCATACAGATGTAAATAGTGAGTGAAATATTATTCGAAATAAAATTACATTCGAACATTTCACGTTATTGAAAACGATTTACTCGTGTATAAATACGACATTACTGTTATTGCTTATATTGTACGTTACCGAACATGTTATCGACGATTTGTGTTAAATGAAAAAGTTAATAAAAGTAACTTAATAAAACCTCTTTTTATATCTCTTGTCACAACAGTTACTATTAAAAAAATTAAAAATCTTTGTCATGTATTTTTCAAATTATATGGAAATAAAAATATATAAATAATCATTACCCTGCGCCGGTCTTTCAAATCCTGAGACGTCAAAAATAACTTTTTTACGTATTTATTTTTCTGAATAAATAATCGTAATCATAGCTAAGTTATTCGTTTTTGATAAATAAATATTTGTATTTTCTGTATACCACCATTAAAAATGTTAGCTTCTCCTCTGTTTTTAATAAAATGAAATGTTTTTCTTAACATTAAGTTAAAAATAATTCCTACACCCAACTTTAACCGACTGTATTGTAAAAAAAGTTACTACTCGATTTTGGCATGTAATTTCAAAGAAAAGCCAATAGACTAAATCGGCCGGTTTAATGAAAACATTTTTTTTGCCTGAAAAAAGAAGTAATCTATCAAGTTACTTGCCAAAATAGCGTATTACATATTATTTACAATACAGTCGGTTAAAGTTGGGTGTAGGAATTATTTTGAACCTAATGTACGCACCACGCCAGCCAGCATCGCCTCATGGGGTACTTCGCCTACGAACCGCAACGAACCACGGTCTGGGCGACACCGCATCGGCATCATCGGAAATTCTTACGTCACCGACCGGCCAGCAAGGGGAACTCTTCTCTCCTGGTCGGCACGTAGCATCGGCCCCGCATGGCAGCACTCGACTCACTGGAGCCTGTGCAGCAGCATCACAGTTCCGACTTACTAGAACTTACTGGCGACTCAAACGACAAGACTTCAACATTGACCTGCGGTCTTCGGGAAGGAGTGATGTGGCAGTACCCACATTAGGCGCAATAATCCTGCATAGCACTATCAAAGATTCCGAAGTTCGGCGGTATATATATGACAGCTGAAAATGTATTACATGGACTTCGGCCTGGCCAGGCACAACACCTCGCCCGACAGGAAGATCTTCTTTTGGCCACCACACTTATTACCATAACTACATGGTTGTGGTAATATGACCAATTTGCGAAGGTCTGGTTTAGGGTAAAACGTTATTTATATAGAGTTATTGAGAAAATCCGTTTTCTCGTCGATTCCACATCAAACATTTTTAAATGATGTATGAATACATATTTCATAAAAAAAATGGTGGCTTGCTAAGCTATGTGAATTAGCATTAAGTGTCACATAAATTTTATTCCTAGTTATAAGTTTTTTACTTCTTTTTTGGTAAAGCTGAAATACTGCATTTCACTGTGGATAGCTGTTATTGGCCTTATGTAACTACTTCGTGTTTTTCTGTAACAATATTGATCTATGTAAAATTGTTGGCTGTTGTTATCACAAATAAATAAATAATAATAAATTATATTAATGACTGGCGTTAGTGTAAAAAGATTTGTCTACGATATGTCTGGTTTACACGTATTAAGTAGATAAGTATTTAATTAAATTTTAGTTATTTAACTTGCCATTTGCTACTAAATTTTGTGTTTACTTAAAATTTAGATACCTACCTATCTACTTAATACGCGTAAATCAGACAATACTTTCGCTTACGCCGTCAAATACTTTTTGTTTTATGTAATAAAGTAATCCTGAACCTAACGACGACGCAAATAATACAATATGCTGCATTTTGTATAATCTTGTGACTGTGCTCATAAAAGCATGCAGTTATGCAACACTAGATTGCATTACTTATCCATCCTTATCCTTAAGTAGGTATTTTTTCACGGCATATGAAATAGGTAACTTACGCGCTCGAATATAATATGATGAAAACTTTATTTATTATATAGCGCGCATATTAAAACATTTATTTTCCGTAGATGTTGTACAGTCTACTGTATATGTACCTGACACTACAGCTCTTAACTCATGAACCAAGTTCTGCAAGGAAAATATTATGATTTAAGACGACTGTTATCAGCTTCAATTTTCTTCCAATAAAGTATAAAGCTACAGCCTTTTTGTATTATTATATATAATTTTTTTCTCATGGCCAATTTATTTCATGCGAAATAAAAATTAAATGAAAATCGACTGTGAACATTTTTCAATCACGTAATAGTTTCCCAGCTTAAACTTTTTTGCGTGGAAATTGGTATATTACATTTTTTACTCGACCAGCATTAATTTTACTTTATATTTGAACTCAGTCTAAGTGTTGCTACTCGCTCACTTTGCAGGTCTCCAGCTCTTGGTCTACATCACGTAACATTTCGAAGGCCGAGAGTTCACGTGTGGTTACGACTCGTTAGCGCACAAAAGAATGTAGCTTTAAAGCTTTTTAAAAGCAAAGTTAAATTATAGCCTTAAATGTTTCACCTTCTTTTAAATTTAAAATTTTAAAGTCAATTTTCTTATATAAGTACGGATTTAATAATACTTGTCATAGGTAAAGGTGGTGATTATGAATGTACCGCGCGGCTTTCAGCAGATGTTGAAATAAATATCAGGATTCATATCCGACCTTCGAATTATCGTATTTGGTTTGTACCGGAATGGAGCGAAATGAAGTGTTTCTCGAAGGCCACGGATTTAATATTCTTCACCGCTTTAAGGATAAAAATACTTAAAGATACTTTTGCAAGAAGTGTTTCACTTTTGTGGATACAGCGGTGTAAAAATGTTTTAGCATTTTAAACATTCTTCTGCGGTGCCGCTCATATTTTGCTCGAGTCTAAGTTCCTGGAATACCAAGAAGCACCACATTTAAAAAGCAACGTACATTTGAACACATTCCTCGCGCCGGCTGCTAAGTCGAACCGGAGGTATGCGACAACGGGCACAGCGCTACGAGTACAAGTGTTGTGGCTACAGAATGGATCCCGATTCCCGTTATTTGAAAGGCTTTAATATATCTCGGAACTGAAGATATCTTAATTATATATTAACAATAAACTCCGACCATTAAAGGACTCCTACTTTTATTATTCACTTATTTTCGCCTATTCTGGCATTGTTGATTGCATGATTGTTTAAAATAAACAAAGCAGAGCCGAACAGGCCCTCTCCACGATCGCCCTTGCACAAGGTAAGGTAAGGTAATTGTCGCTTCTTAAATGACGTAATTAGTTACAAAAAACTTTTAAAAAATTCATGGTAAATAAAATAATTATTCGTTTTAAAGATCCCGAATTTAAAGTCTTTACAAATTCATAAAGAAATACACATGCAGAGTTAACAAAATCGTACAAATTGAAACTGGGAGAAAAGGCGAGAACATATTATTTTAAAGAATTTTATATTGGACTCGAGTTGGCAAGTTTGAATATAGTTTTGATTTATATCTAATAAGTTTTCAAGAATTCCAAAGCGGCGAAAATTCAAAACCAGCAGCGGAACTTGTAAACTTTTTTCAAGACAGATCGTATATTATATGTCGAGAATTTTATATAAATTGTGAGATAACAAAACAAAGTTAGAATTTTTTACGTCAAAGACAATTCCGAACTTTCTTAACGAATTGTAGAATCTTATGAATGTTTCATTACATTTTGACTCCGAACACATTTCTAATTTAAGCTTACATAAAATTTTAAGCATTAATATCTCTATATTTACCTAATTTACTTAAAAAATTATTCATTTTGAAAATGTTACTATTTATTATTTTTATAAGACAATAGAGTGTTTTTGAGTGTTGTGAAGTTTTACTTATAATTAGTTAACAACTTTTATTAGTAAGCATTTCTTGAGTCACATTGAGAATATATAATTAAAATTAATCAGTAAGTATTTATTTAGCTTCTATTCCCGAGCTAGAGTTCTTCAAACTTATAAAGTTAATTTGATAAGTGGTTAAGAGCTTTAATTTAAACTTTAAACTTTTAGTATAATACATTTGAGAAACATTGTTCATATCGCACAATGTAAAATTCTATTTAAAGGGGCTAATTATATTTTATAATGGAGTTAAAACAGAATTCTTATAATTCTTGATAATTAAAATATGGTTATTATTATTTTTAATGTTTTCTTTAATATTTTTTTGTAAAGTTTTCATTATGAATCAACTTTTAAATGTTGAAACTGCAACTACAACGCCAAGCACCGATTCGCCAAGAAAAACCTGTGTAAGAAACTCTACTTTTTCTAAATAATATTGGAAACAATAAACTTTTTGCAATGATTTTCAATAATAAGATTAACAATCTTAAAACTAAATTGCAACAGTAAAATCTAAGTATGAACTTTATCTTAATTAAAGATTGTTGTTCCGTTGATTCTGTCTGCACGGATTAGCTCTTTACGAGGATTAATTTCACGGCTTAATATCCTGACGACTAATATCATGGACGGCAAACTTTATACTCGCTTCAGACTGTGATAGTTAAGCCTTATTGTCGCTGTTTGAACATCGCAGAAAAAGAATTAAAAATTCTCTTTGTATGATACTGATTTAAAAAGTTGTTTTAAGCTTTTCCCAGCTTGTTCGATAATAGTTTTCTTATAAGGTATCTAAGGTACCTTTTATTAGGGTTCCGTACCCAAAAGGGTAAAATCGGGATTCTATTACTAAGACTTCGGTGTCTGTCCGTCTTTCTGGCTCCAGGCTGTATTTCAAGAACGGTAATAGCTAGAGAGTTGAAATTATCACAGAATATGTATTTCTATTGCCGCTTTCACAACATACTAAAAACAAAATAAATTGCGAATTTAAGAGTGGCTCTCAAACAACAAATGCGTTTTTTGTTGTTTGCTTGCCTTAATACTAGATTGATAAATTCGACACGTTAGCTATCGGCCGCTTGGTCTAGTGGAGGGTAAAAGTCCTAATACATCTAGTTTTTTGCTTATTTTTTCCCAATTTCATAAAAATACAGTTGCAGATAAATTTTCACAAAATAAATAAATCATTTCGTGCACTTTATCGTACATTTTTGCGGAGGGACTCTGATACATAAAGAAACTAATATTTTTGTTCTGTTTTTGATCAGCATGGTAATCGCTTAAAATATTAACATGTCAATATTGTATATATGTTCGTTTAAGTAATATTTTATAAAAAATCATTGATCTATTTAGTATATATGCCTTTTATAACATAATATGATAAAAAGTTCTGCCATACAAAAAAATAAAGAGCCATCTACGAGAAATCGATTGAACTACGTAGTGCGACAATTGTGTGCATATTGATGAAATATATTTTTTTTTCAAGTATCCTCTATTCTTGTTACTAGATGGCGCTGCACGTGTGTCTACATCGCGGTTTCGCTACTTAGGAAGCCGAAGCCTAAGTTTAAAAACATGTTTCTACAGTTTTTTGCTCCGTGCTGGTGCGGAATCCTTCGTGCCCGAGCACCAGCTCGCACTTGGCTGGTCTTTATGTATAGTTACTGGCAAATACTGTACTGTGCTCACTGTGCTAAATTTAAATTAATATGCACATTTAGTAAAAATCGGTAATGCCGTTTCGGAAAAGGAAAGTAACTAGCATTATGACACAAGAATTTTATATGTTGGATTTATGTTTTCAATGAGTTACATGGTATGTATTTTCCAAATGAAATAGATTTTCTATGAACATAAAGTACGATACCGACCAATCAAATCAAAAATAGGCCTGATGTAAGTTGGAAGAATAATGTGACCGATTAAAATCCATCCATACAACCGGCTTCTTTTAGGAAAATAATAAAAAGGCTATATTAAATAAAAAAGAGTTGCAGATGTAGTGCATATGACGTGCAATAGGTAGTATAGAAACTACAAACTCATTATTTCCAAACTAGACGGAATGGAATGACAAGTCCATTGACGCATCAACATGTGGGAATTTCAACGTCGACCACAAAAGTCCTTTTAATCGAGCTTAATGCTATTTGGATTGAAGCTCAAAATGTGTTGACTTCAGCTATCTCCGAACTTGGAAAACTTCCGTAGCGCGAAACAGGATTCTGGTGTTAATTGGTTCGTCACAAATTCATCAGACATCTTTTCCGATATATCCTATTGAAAAATATTTTTAGCCGACTTTCAATAACTAGGAGGTTCTACTTTTGGCTTTATGTATTTTTTATATGTTCAAAAATTACTCGGCCGTTTGTGAACCAATTTTCAAAATCATTTTCCTGTTGTACGTGGTTGTACTAGGTATAGCTCGAAATTGGTGTAAATTGTGTAAGTAATTGGACCTCTACGAATAAAATGATTTCTAAGGTTTACGCGAGTATCACTCATATGACAAAACGTCGGGCATCAAAAAAGGTGCTCCGCGACAAAATCCGTAAGTGCTATAAAACCACTCTACGAATATTATATTAAAACATAATATGGTGTTTTGGTTTCCTAATAAGCACCTCAAGTAAATGCTAGCAAAAAGTATGATTTGTTACCAAAGTGTACCATGGTTCCGAAGGTGCTGAGAGAACACATGAGTAGATAGAGTTTGGGGGTTTCGGCGTTGTTATAAAAACTGATTGCAAATACGCTATGCGTAATTACATTATGACTCTAGAACAGCTCAAAATATATATGGAAATCTAATCGAATTTGGATTTATAAGAATAATACTGAGTATACCATAGTTTCGGTATACTCAGTATTATTCTTATACATATACCATAGTTTCGGCTGTACTGAGGTAACTCCTGATTATTTAATAAAGATACAATTTTTGCGGTTTCTACCTTCTTTTAAGAACGCAACACATAATATCACTATATAAACTACATTCATCATCATCACTACAATCACACCAGACAATAAACTTTAACAAACTGAAAAGTGTTAATTAATATTATTTAGTTCCTAAATAGGGCTCTTTTCAGAATTTAGCTAAACCTCAACTATTTCTGGACATAACCTTCATAATTTAAAAGTCAGTGCGAGTCCTAAAGTTTCACATTATCTTATGATTATATTATTTTATGAAATTATGAAGTTTTTTTGGAAGAAATTATTATTTATTATATCAAATATATTATTTATTATTGAAAATTATCAAGATGGCATGATTATTTAAAGGTTCCATGTGTTATGACTAGTCATAACTTCGTGCCTTTAGACTCAAATAGGCAATTACTAAATAAATAATGAAACCGCTCTAAAACAGTCAGAAGTCTTTGTTCATTTAAAATTCGAACGCAAGTTTCCTTCAATGTTTTTTTCGGATTGAACATTACCGGCCAATGGCAAATCGAAAATGGAATTCCATTTGTAAGTGACAGGTTTTACGTTTCCCTCCAAGCATTTTTCAACAGGGTTAAAATTCGTAATCTGTGGCTTGTGAATAACACGCTTATCTACTCCTATATTCGCAAAGGCAGGCGATAAACACGGAGACAACCTAGCTCGAAGCTTCGTTCGGTTGGGATAGGTTTAAGATAAAATTCGAATTCCAATCATTTATCAGGTGACAGTTCAGTCGAATAACTCTATCGTCTTTTGCATTTGTGTTTATCTAAGCCCGTTTTATCCGTCAAAGGCAAAGGCAGAGAGCGTCCGTGGCTTATTGGGTAAGACTTTTGGTTCGTACTCGAGAGGGTGCGGGTTCGAACCCCGGTGGGGGTGTGTATTAAGGAGACATTTTCCGATGTCAAGTATATAATACGGATGCTCCTTGTCATGGGAGAGCCATGCTTCGGCACGAACGGACCGGCTCGACCGTAGTGATACCACGGCCTCACAGAAAACTGGCGTAATACGGTGTTGTCCTGTGTTTCGTTCAGTGAGTGAGTTTACCGGTGGCCAACTTCCGTAATCCCCCCCCTCCTATACCTATTTCCATTCCCTATTCCCTCATAATGGCCGGCAACGCACTTGCGACTCTTCGGATGTTACGAGTGTCCATGGGCGACGGCAGTTGCTTTCCCGTCCGCTCGCTTGCGACAAAAATAACAATAATATACAATAGCTATAGTACTTTTGTCCAATCTCGTCTAGATTGTAGCGGTCATTAACTCTATGTCAAAAATTTTGCATTTCTATACAAACACTCAATGACAACAAAGTGTCATGTTGATGCAGAAGGTTAATAACCGCTATCGCCTTGATTAGATGAAAGTATAGCTCAGATGACAAGCACGTTGGTAGCTTATGCCGGGGGTTGCGGGTTCGGTTCCCGCCAACGGAGCAAAAAGTTTTTCAATGTTCCTGGGTCTTAGATGTGCATTAAATATGTGTATAGTATAAAAGTATTAAGTATATTACATGTCCCTCGGGTACTTACTACGGGACCAGACGGTGAGAAGCAGCTATAGGTATTATTATTATTTATTAATCCAACTTCTAGACTTGCCCGTGACTAAAGGAAACTACTACGTATAATAAGTTGTAGTCAGTATTAGAAGTTGGTAGAGCCTGGGGCTCGCCCGCGGCGCCCGGACCCCAAGCAGTGCCAAGTACTGAGCTAAACATTATACGAGTACGATCAAAAACTTGGCCCCAATTCACTCAAAGAAGTTTTGTCGTGTAAATTCATTTATTCGTTCAATTCGATGATTCCGTTAAATATATTCCGCGATGTATATTCTTGCTATCATAAATGATATAAAAATGAAACCAATTTTCCTTGGTCACGGCATCACGCGTGTAAGACTGAACGGATTTCACTAATTCTTTTTTTGTTGTATTTGTTATTATTAGGAGAAGGTTCTTACGGAAAAAAATATTAAGAAA
>JAOTAV010009690.1:0-27776 GCA_026546445.1 Cyclargus thomasi | reverse complement strand
CGAAATAACACAAATTTAACAAAAAATACAAAACTCACAACGTTACTCTCTGAAATCCCCGCCAAAACTCCCTTCTTTTACTTACAAATTTGACATCTATCAACGTCAATCACAAAACCATTTTTTTTTTGAGTCTCACGCAAGCAGGCTGTAAGCAACTCACTGAGTCGGCTATTAGAAAAGAGGAAGAGTCTCACGCTCTTTGTGAGTATAGTATTCGTTGGTCTCGCCATTAGTACATCGACGACGCAAAACATCGGTGAAAAACAAAAAAGACTGATAGACGGAGACTGATGGACGGGCAGACTGATAGACGGACAAACTGATAGACGTTACAGACGTATCGCAAGACACATCGAAGTCGTAGTAATTAGGCTTCTTCTTTTACCCATTGGACACGGAACCCTAACGTCGCGTTCCGTAATGCGTTATCTCAAAAAAAAACATATTTTGCTCTGCTATATTTTTATAGTGAATTTTGTACAAGGCACACACTAAAACACCCTTAAAGTATTATCACTTACTATTGAAAAACTTTTTATCATTTTTTGTCTACAGCAAACATTATTAACATTATTAATCTACTAGCTTACCCGATAGACGTTGTTTTTTCGTATAGACTATTTCTATATCAGCTAATTGTACTTAGGGATCACCAGTCGCTGATTCTCAGACCTCCTGACAAAAATCGATAAAGCTGTTTCGTAGTAAAAAATTACATTGTGACTCAAGAATTTTAAATACTCGTGTAATAATATGTGGGCTGTATACACAGGGCTAATGCGTTAGTCGGACCAATGTACAGCCTAGCCGTTATAACGAAATACGCCTGCGCAGAAGTGTGAAATTTCGCACAGTACAGCGGAAAACCAACTGATCGGACGCGATTGACAGTGACCGCGGTCTATATAATAATTATTATTGTACAATCAGAGAAGTTGAAACAGATACAGATCGAAGATCTAAGTAATTTAGTCGGGTTTGGTGAAACTCAGCCGACAGATCACGACTTACATGAAATTGACATATCTCGACCAAATGACGTACATTGAACAAGGCGTAAGCAGCGGACGTTTCTGTAGGGGTTGTCAGCCGCGTTCGTAAGTTGCGACCGATAGTTTGTATTTAAGCTTCAGTTTACAGAGTGCAGAATTTCAATAAAGTTTCAAAAATTAATCTTTTATAATACAATATTATTAATAATATCAACATGTTCCTTGCATGCCAATTAATAGGTTTTAAAGTTAAAAAATACTAAACCAATGTAGTTCAATAAAATTTATTAGAAAACACTCGTATTATAGACAGTCTCAATCTATTTTCCATACGATTTTCTATTATTATTATAATTGTAACTAAGTCTTATAGCTAAAATGTAAATAATATGCTGAAGTATGTACAATCGGAGAATTTTATTCACGGTATACAAATGATCTACATAAGATTTTGCTGTCCGAAGATAAGACTTATCTTTGGACACTTAGTTGTACTGCACAAGTTATCATAAAAAAAATCTGTTCACCCCTGCTTTACATGGGGTTAGATTGGCCGTATATATATAGCAAAGCTGCTCTTAGGGTCAGCGCACAGAGTGGAGCACAGTAGCGAGGATTTTATTAACGCACTTTTTAATAAACTTTAAAATCATAAAAGTCCATTAAGATTTTTACATAGTTTGCGCAAACATGTTTGTAAAGCATTTATGCACTTAAGTATATAAATAAGTTTTAGTTTATTTTCCAGAGTGCTACTCCTCTCCACAGCACTTCGTTTCTTATTTATCTAGGTTGTCTGGGCTAAGCTTAGGTTTTAACAAAACACTTTCAAATATCGAATTGTGTCCTTCATTATATTATGAATCAATGTCTCTGGTAGTACTCAAACAAGGACTTCAAGAAGTCTTTAAAACTTTATACGATTTTTAAATAGAATTAAGTTGGTGTAGTTGTGATAGCTCATTTATGTAAACTTGTAACCTTTGCAGGCAATAAAACTTTTTTTAGTATAGTAGCAGTGCACATAAAAATAGTTTTTGCGATTACCTATCACATCTAGATCAACATTATGAAGTTTTATGACTTGTCTCGTTCTGACTTCAGACCACTAATTTTAGCCTAAAAATTTGTATTATTTACAAGGTTTGTAACATTTTTACATTAATATTATGTAAGTTTCTTAAAGAATATGGGAAACCTCATACAAGAAATTTATATTAGTCAATAATAGCTTTGTAGCGTATTTATGTTGTACTTTAAATTATAATTCAAAATACAACAGAAACAATAAATAAGTATATATATTGTTTCTTTGTCTGTATGTCTCATCTTTACCAGGGATTTTTTTATATAACAATATATTACACCTGTTATTTAGTATACAATTATAACAATGATAATTACTTTATGTAACTATTCATTATCCCTGAAGTATTTTGAAGTAAATTTTTAGGCCTTAAATTAGAGTTTCTGTAGTCATGTTACTTCTGTTTCTAAATTGTTCAGTTTCTAGCCTTTATTTTTTTTTTAATTTGTCAAATATTTGTATGTACAGTCTTTTACAAACATTGTATCTTTTGAAAGAAAAAATCGATAGAAATTTATAATCTTACAACAACTAAGATTTAATACTTGCGCCAGTTTTAGTTGCAGATAGTCGTGGATAGAGTAAGCCCCTCCGTTCTTTGTATATATTTATAAAACATAAACTGAGTATTGCCAATCATGTGTTAAAATTTAAAAATATATTTTTAACGGACAATTAGCAACAACCTGGGCTTGCGCAAGTAAGGCTTTTCATATGCATATATTCGCCGTGCAGTGTTGCGCCCGTGTTCATGTGAAAGCGTCTATACAAGTTCATACATTGTTAGTAGTTTAGTACCGAAGTATGTAAACACGGGCAACACTATTTCGACGCGGCGCCATGTGAAAGCTCTCATAGGCCGCACATTCACTACTATTTTACGCGGTCCGACGACCGGACGGCGACCATATGCATGTGAAAAAATTCCTTGTACTGTAATAAAACGTACCTAAGAGACTATAAAGAATAATCTACACCACTCTCTTGAATCCGAATTATATTTTTTATAATATCTCATTCTAAAGTCAGTCATGCATAACTTAACACATACAACTTTTACATTTCCCATCTTCAAAAGTCAACACAGACACTTCATTTGCTTCAACCATGTTCTATTCCTGCTGTTTGCTTGCTTCAGTTATTGATTCATATTGTTCTTTATCTAGCTCAGTCATCGTAAAACTACCGTCGGGTAGTAAAAGCACCACTCGTCTTGTTCCACCTGATAAAGAAAAAGGTCGTCAATTCTGTTACATAATACATATCCTAACAAAAACGTGTAAAAAAGGGGAGCCTAGTTCAATATAAAACTATGCTTGTCTTTGGACTTCGCCGTAAAAGCAATGGAGATCTTTATGTGTGCCAAGTTCTATGCACAATCGAAATAAATATTTATAGGAACCAAATAATGTCAATGAGAAATGAATTAAGTAAGTGTTTTAGGGCTGGCACTTTTACCTACATAGGCATCTACACAAACACAACCTAAATTATCATCACTTATAATATTTTAAACTTTCGCGTTGCTATTTAATTAAGAGTTATGAAAAGGATATTAATGTGACTTATTCTAATAGTACAGCTTCTAGAACAAGTCGCGTTAAGTCCTGTTTCATAATGTTTTATGTAGAACTTTGGCCGAAGTGTAACTTGTGAAGCGAATGGTATCAGGTATGTGTATAATCAGAGTTGCAACAGATACAGATCGTGAATCTAAGTAATTTGGTCGGGTTATGTCAAACTCAGCCGACAGATCAAGACTTACACGGAATCGACATATCCCGCTTAAATGACGTTGGTCTGTTAGGTCCTATCTCTCTTTTCCCCATTATACATACCTGGCGAGGGTAGATCAGCCTGCACAAGCTGCGCGATGACCTGCGTGGCGTCCTCTCCGGGTTCGCCCTCCACCTGCACGGCGACCTGCTGCAGCGCGCCGCCCTCACCGCCCGGCAGCAGCGCTGCCAGACCCGAACCGTCCAGCGCGAGAACGTCCTGCACATTCACATTATACATATTCGGTCTTACTATTATAATATCTATACAACAAATAACCAAACGATATCTATTTTCTTTGGTGTGTAGTGTAAACGAGCTGTGCTCATATTTTTAAAAGAAGGTTTATAATGGATGAAAGTCAAATAAACGCAAGGGCTAAAAACTTAGAAGTCGTAATTGTACGTGACTGTACATAAGCATTTACTAAGCCTTTTAGGTTCAACCCTTGAGGCTTAAATATACAAGCTCCCAAATCTAGGTCATTACTCCATTATTTTATTTTGACATGAATATTGCGCCTATTATTTTCAGTGACTCCTCCGAAATCTTATGGACTGTGACCACCCTTTCAGGGTTCTATAGGTAGAGCAAAGAATCCAAAATTAATATTTGCGATAAATTACAATTATTTTACCTTTAATTTTTTAATTATAATACCTGTCCATCTTCTCTCGTGACGTACGTGACGCCCTCCGCTTCGCCTTCTACCGCGCCCTCGACGCCCTGCACCGAGTCGTCCACACCCTGAGTGGCCACCAGTAGTGTCTGCAAATCAAATATTAATGTGACGTTATGAAAAAAACCGGCCAAGTGCGAGTTGGACCTGCACATAAAGGGCTCTATACCGTTCCGACGGTCGCGTCGAGTAATTACGGAGTTATGAGCTTCATCATCAGATCACTTCAATGTCCATAATATATCGCATAGTTCATATGAATTTGTCAACCCAACGCCGTAACCGTCAACCAGATTATTTCGGCCCTATAAAATGCCACTTTACAACAATAACTTTAAGTTTCATTTTGCTCTACCCTCCACTCCACTACACAACAGCGACGACATGGGCGCTAGATCAATGTCTGTAGAAAATAAAACCTATAGCCTAGATCATAAATTGGCATTTTATCGCTCCCAAATCAATCGCGTTGACGGCGATAGCGTGCAGTGAACAAACGGTCCTACCCACACATAGGGCAGCGTGCACAACCGAGTTGAACAAACTGTAAGATCTAGGATCCCACCTGTCCGTCCTCCCGCGTGACGTACATGACGCCCCCGTCGGCGTCGCCGTCAGCGCCCTCTGCTCCCTCCACGCCCTCTGCCGCCACCAGCAACGTCTGACCGTCCTCATTCTCGCCGGCCACCTGACATACAGAGTAAAGAACATGTACAGAGTGTAACAAACATAATAATCTTGAAAAACCGTCGAGTTATACGCGAACACGTTCTAATTAAGAAGTCGGTTAAAAGTGATTGATAATATTATATATAGGGTGTGTATTAGTGGAGGCAGAAAAAACATTAACATTAATAGTTAATTGCTAAATAACTTTTGCAGCAATTAAATTAATATGACTTGCAAAAAATATGAATGCTAATAGCATTTATTAATTTTAATCAGCAATTAATAATTTTAATCTGCAATCGTAAAAAATCTTGTCCGCGCCGCGCGGCGCTAACTGCTAATCCTGCTAATGCGAAATTATTTCACTAGCTGCGAATTAATTTTCAAAGGCGTCCGCGGGACCCGGCCTACCGAGCTCCGAGCGGTTCACGAATACGAGCGAGTGAGACCAGTTTAAGCTCCTTTTACACCTCACTTTACTGTAGTCAGGCATCGGTAGTTAGGGAATGCACGGATTTATATAGAATATAGAAGTCCTACGCCATGAATTCAATAACACTGCGCTAAATTAGGGTGTACGTCCTTAAACGAGTCGGGTATAATACCGACTTAAATTATTTCACTAGCACGATCGGCAGTTGTATTTTTCAAAATGCGTTTAATTGTATGCCCTTAAAGTGTACTAATGAAAAGTTTTTGAAAAGAAATTATTTTATATTTTGTCGCAGATGTGTTTTTTTAGTCAAGTGAAACAATTATTGCATTGATTAACACCGGTCGCATAATTTAATTTAAATGTATGTTTAGTGAATTAACACTATTTTTAGTGAAAACCGAAAAAAAATAGTATGTGTAAATAATCCTAATATTTTTTGCCGCTTTGTAATTAAATCACATAGAAATATGTTAGTAGCATAAAAATAAATTTTAATTTTTAGCTAAGCACAGCAATAGCACATAGCATGCTAAGATATGAAAATTAGCATGCTAATGAAATTAATAGAAATTAGCATTAATTTCTATTACTAGCGTGTAAAGCTGAATGTGAAAGTGAATGTAACATCATTGAAAGCACCCCAGCATTATAATTTTTTCCATACAAATGGCAAAAAAGTTTATTGGTGCTTCATTAGAGCGTCAGGAAAGGACAAAAACATACTTTCCGATTCGTACTATTAGTATGTATTATTAGCATTGAGGTAAAGTCTCACCTGATACAAAACTCCGTCTTCGCCGCGGATCATGATTGGGGCGTGTCCGGGGTGGAGTAAGCTGACCTCGTCCCCGTCTTCCACTCCCACACCCTCGCCCAGCAGATGTTTTACCGCACTGGCTTCCACCTTCACTTCAGTCTGAAACAATTTAACAATCAGCAATGTGGCATACAAAGAAAACTTAAGTAGCTAAAGATTCAAAATCAGGCGTTTTATAGATTGACCACAAGCGACTATACCTCATCTTAGGTATGAGCGTGGTGAGAGGGGGTCGGGTGACCATGGTTACCAGACGCACCTTTGTCAGTCGTCAACGGTGACGGCGGAATTATACACACGACATAGACAATTTAAATATTTCATGGCTCTAAAAAACGCTTCTAATTTAAAAGCGTCGAGCAAATCAATGATATCAAAAAATACGTCCAACAATAGGCTAGTTGCTATTATAAATAAAAAAATAAAAGAGTATGTTATTATGATAGTTTCATTAATTAAATAGCTAAATAAATTGATTTTCATTCATATAACTACGATATCAATTTATTATTTCAATTTTAAAGTTGCCCTTTTTTAATATGTATATCACGTGATCCAAATTTCTGTCCGCCATGATGAGAGATCTGTGACGTCAATAAATTTTTCAATTTATGACGAGGGTGGTGTAAATTATTCATATTTTAAAAATTCTTTATTATTAAATTCACAAATTATTAAAATCAAAAAGAAAATTAAAGATTGATTTTTGAATCATCTTTTGAATTTAATGAAAATAATAGTAAAAATAAAAGCAGTTGTTTCTTTTGCGATTAGTGCTATTATGGCGGACAGCGATTTCGCAGCATTTAAAATTACGTTAATTTTAAAGTTGTTTTGTGGCTGTTTTGCGAGGTTATTTTGAAAAAAATTTTTACAAAAAGTGTCAAATACCCCAGACTATCTAGCAGATATTTTATATTTTGATAAATATCTGGATCATCAACAGTAAGTGATGAAAAATCCCCTAAATGTTTAACATTTTTTATTCCGTGCCAAGTAAAACAAATGTTATATCTTTACTTACTCCATCTTCATCTGTGAGCATAGGTAGGGAAGGTTGAGCGCCATCACCCTGTACCAACATGCCTGTGGTACCTCCTGGTGACATCTCCACCTATAACATTGTTGATTACGTTATCATCTGTGTCTTAGTTATAACTAAGACAGGACTTCTTTTAGGCGTACCCTATCGTGTATCTAAAACGGGACTTTTTTATAAGTTTTAGTTATAAAACAACGCGAAAGTTTAAAATTTCAGGCTCTTAGGACCTGTTTCAGTGCTTACTGATAGGCTACTTACAGCTATTATGACAGATTATACATAATCTGTCAAAAAAAAGCTGTTGATAATCTACCCGACACTTATCAGGCCCTTAGTGTATTGAAATAATCTAACCTTCATAAGCATAGTCGGTTGCTGCTGCGGTGGCGGCGTGACGGGGGGCGGTGTCGGCGGGGGAGTGGGCTCACCCTCGGCCCGCGCTAGCCGCCGCCCCGTTAGCGGGCACAATGTGAGCTCGCGCTCGGGGCTCGGCGACGGGATCGGCCCGAGGTCGGTGGGGAACGGGTCTTCGATGCCGTCAGACGTGTCCGACGACGCGTCCCAAAACACCTGTAATAGTTCTTCGTTTAAACCGATGTCCGCAACCGACATAACAAATAGTTAAAGCGAATAGATATATTTAAAAAGCGGTTGAGTTCCAACACCCGTAAAAGTTAGTCTGTTTGTCCGCGAGATATTTAAATTATAATACTAATATAGCCCCTTTTTCATAAAAATATTTAACTAATCAAGGTTGGCTGTTCCCTGTTTCAATCTTCCCGAAAAAGACCTGCGAATCTTTTTAGTTCAATATTTAAATATTTTTATGAATAAGGGGGTAAGTACTTGAAAATAGCTATAATCAAAAAAAATTGCTTTCTCTATTAACCATAATAACACTTTCGCATCTGGAGAAAAAATGTACAGACTGACATAATGGTCAAAAAATATATATGTACTAGCCTTTTCGTGATCAAAGGAGCTACTCTTTTCCAGAACTCGTACAAGGTTGCTAGTCCCGCCCAGAGGCAAGCCACGCCCTCGGCCGCGCATCAAGCCGCCTCCTCGCCGTAGCAAACTGTCACCTTGCTGCGAATTAACGGAACTTTTAACTCTAACATCAATGTGGTTAATTTTGTAAAGAGTAAAATTTTATACTTATATCGTTTATCTTGTTAAGAAATACTTTTCAGCTCACGCACAACTTCGAGATCGTTCGGCAAGAATTAACGTGACATAATCGCGCGGGGTAAAATAACAACTTTACTCAATTTAAAATTTTAAATTGAGCTGTGTTAGCTCATTCCTCTTTCTGATTTTGCCGAGCGATCCATATTTTGTGCAGCCTTATTTGTTGATATCACACATTGAGGTCTTTATCTAATACATACTTGTGCTAATTTTTTATTGAGAATTGATACCGGTGACTTTCCTTCAGGCGATTGCCCGCTTGGTCTTTGTATGGTGCGTTGTATGATCTTCTGACCAGATGGAGTTATTATTGTCTTCTGTGTAGTGGTTGTTCCATAAGTTTTTTTCATCTAAAACAAATATCACGACTTATTTCTATTTTGGCTAGTAATTATAAGAACGCGGCTTATTGATGGCGGATACATTTATATGGAATGATAAGAGTATAAAATAATTTGAAACAAAAACAAACCTGTGATGCTGGTGACGGAGACATTTTTTTGGCTTCCTCTATTTTTTTCTAAAATAACAAAAGAAAATTGTTACAGAAATGTTTATCCTGTAGTACTACTTAAATATGTAACCACATACAAGAAACATCAACAAAACTTTTATATCTCATTTAATTTCATCAGCTAAAGTAAGTTTTATTTTTTTATTACCTGTTTGGCAGCCAATATCTGTTTTCTAATGACATCTTGGTCAATGTTCAATCCTGGACCAATCTTGCCAGGTGTGTCAATCTTCATAATACCAGAACTCTTTGACATAATATAAACACCTAAAATTGATTTAAACTTAAAATCGCATCTATCAAGTAAAATTAATGGAAAGCTAATGGTAAGCTCCCCTCACTGTAGTAACATTTGTTTGGGTCAAAGTATAATTCGAAATACGAGAGAGAAAGCTTACATTAGCAAAAGTGTAAGTAGTGCAAGTGTGTTAGGAAATACCTGTAGATAGATTAGGCATATGTTTAGGATCAACTTTGATGACTCCTTTGATGTTAGGCATGCCTTTTCCGCTGAGGCCAAGTGATTTAACAAGTTCGGGATCAACATTCGTCTTCGGTGATGACTGTCCATTTAGAATCTTGCGCTCCACTAAAAAAATGTCAGTCGTGAATATTTTGGTAAGCATTACTTTAATACCTTATAGTTAACTATTCTTGGAATAAGAAATTAGATTGTATATTATTATTGCTAGGGAATGCAAATCTCGCGAGATTGGGGCTCCATCGAGATCTCGCGGGATTGATAGTTTTGTGTGTTTTTATATTTAAATAATTACTATAATATAGCAATTAAAAATTAAAAAAATAACTGTAATACTACCATTTATTTTTTCATCGAACATTGACGTATGTATCTATACATATCTAATACAAAATGAAACCAGTCTTTTCTAACCCCTTGTTATGACGAGGGAATACGCTTATAAAGAGGGAATAAAGTTACGCGAAAAGCGCACAGTAGAAGACTGCCACTCATCAACTTGATGACATCAAGTCGATGTGGGTGGTAAATTTTTCGCGTAGGACCATGTCGACAGGTGCAGGTGAAATGATTGAACAATTCCTCTGAGCACTCCCCTTGATATAGTCTATAAAGGATGCAGAGCGAAGCTACATCTCGGCGCAACTCCAAGAGGTCGAGCTTCTTTGAAACATTGTGACAATCAACAATTGGAGCAGCCCTTTGTTGGATACGATAAACTATCCATCAACATATCCATAATAAAATGATATATTTATGAGATCCATGGGGACATTTTTTATGCTCGATTTCAATCTCGTTTATCTCGCGAGGTCTCGCCTTTTTTCCCCCAAAATTAATCTAGCTCAAAAAGGCTTAATTTGCATTTCCTAATTATTGCATAACAAAAAGAAAAACAACTTAAAAACATTACCTTTATATGAATCAGTGTCAGAGTAATCTTCATCATCACTAGAAGCCTCCTTCTTTATCTTCTTAGCGGCCGGCTCGTCTTCTGCCCCACACCAAGCTTTCACTTGGTCTAGCGCTCGCACCTTACTTGTCCGTTGTAGTCGACTGTTTATCAAAACATTTTTTTTACATTAAAGGTGTTAGCAAAATATGTCGGGCTGCAGCGTGCCATGTCTTAGCGGAAAAATCCGCCTCCATACAAATTGTATGGAGGCGGATGCAATACGGCCCGACAAGCCTTCAACTGTGTTCATATTTAGTAAATTTCAACTTTTTGGCACAAATGAAAGGTTTAGTAGGTAGTCCAAAATCTTTTAGTAGATTATTGATATTATAGAATAAAATAGAATAAAATATAATAAAACATTTTAAAAAGATAAGACATATTGTAAAAAACTTTTAATTTTTTATTTTAGTTTTAACCGCGTAGAATACATTTTGGTAGAAGCTAAAACATGGTTTAGAAGATTTTAATAGAAATAGTAGATTATAACAATATAGCAACGTTTTTGGTATATTGAGTTACGAATGATTTAAAACTTATCATACTCAACGTCAAAGTTGATACGTAATTTAAAAGTTAATTCTAAAGCGCTCAATAGACGATAATGCTGCATGACATGCATTTCGTCAGAGTATATAGGAAGGTGGTAGGCTATCTTCGACCAATCAATCAACTTCGACAATCCGCCATTTAATCAAAAACAATCTGGACTGTTACTTTAAGCAAAATTTTTGATTACTGAGTATTGAATATAAATTGGCAAGGTTTGGTAACACAACAACCATAAGACAGTATAGGTAATAAAATCGCGTTATCGAAAAAGCCTTCTACTTCTTCTATATTATGCTCTGATGTAAAGCATGTCTTGATTATCTATAGAGTTGACAAGAGTAGTCTTCGAAAACTTACCCAGAAGGAGTTGTAGCTGGCGAATCATTCCGTTTGACGATCTGCTTCACAACCTGTGGCATTGGTGTACTCATTTGCTTGACCTAAAACATAAAATCAGTTAATTAAAAAGTTAGTATATCTTGAGAATCAACAGTTGATCTGGCCAATCTAAATAGTAACTGCAAATAAAAAACGTTATTATCTCATTCAACACAAGTATTTACCCTAGCACATATAGTAAACTATAATAAAATGTTAAACCAACTTGCCCATTCTCTAACTAAACGTCGGATAAATAACCAATCCAGAACTTCAAAAAAGGAAGACCCCATTTTAATCAATAACAGCATCCGAGATGCTTAAAACGACGGTATATAACCTTAACCGTAACCAGCCGATTTCGGACGGTTATCGTTAATGTTAACTTGATATTTCTTTGCAGATATTATTTGACATATTTTTCAAATAATATCTGCAAAGAAGAAGGCATAAAAATGACACCACATTTGAGGCTAACCATGACCGGAAGAAATGTCAAAATAACAGCACACTACAGTATTTTTTATCATATTTTATTCATTTTATCATATTTTATTCATTTGTCAGCATTAACTGTTAACTATGAAATCAAGATGCATTAATGTTTATAAAGTTCTGTTGTCGTGTGGTTATAGTCAAAGTTAACCATAACTGTAACTATAACTGCACCCCTGGTGCACCTCACTCTAAATAAACTGAATATGAAAATTCTTATTGTACTTTAAATATTTTCCGCCGTACGCGTTACAGTTGACAATATTAGATATGGAGTGGTGTAACTTACATTTGAAACAAATGACAATACAGACAAAAATGAATTGTGCATACAATTATTATTAAAAATTGTGTAGTCATCTATCTAAGCAAAGAAAAATCTTTCCTTTTCCTTGTGATCAGTAATCATTTTCAAAATATCAGTTACATAACCCTTTTTTGTGAAATGTGTATTTTTTCTGAAACCCTACCTGCACAGGATGCTGTTGAGCGCTTGCTTTCAGCGCCTTGAGCTCCTTCTGTCGTGCGAGCTGCTTTTCAAATGCTTCTAACAGGTGCTTACAAGTATCCATATTCTCTACTGGCTCCCAGGTATTCTGATCACTGTAATACAATTTAAGTTTATATTACAAACATTTGTTGATATGCAAGTAGGTAATAAGCCACGGCCTAGATATTGGAGTCCTATAGTCCAATATCTAGGCCGTGGCTTCAGTCAGTCAGTCCAGCGTACTTGTATGAATAGAGGCCAGTGAAATGTATCTACTTATCAGGATGTCCGTCAGTTCGAAACCCATATAGTTGTTTCTGAGACTATCGCACTGATCTTAGATTTTTTAAAATTTAATAAAAAAAACTCACTGGGGGTAGCCTTCCCACTTGAGCAGGTACTCGTACTGCTTGCGTCTCGGGTTGAACCTCTTAGCCAGGATCTTCTCGACGACATATTCCCCGGGCTCCGCGGTCCCGCCCTCGCGCTCCGACCGCCGCGCGATACGCTCCGACGCCGGGACGCGCTCCTGAGCCGCGCGGACCGACTCCATCGACTCCTACAACATTTTATTACACACTAGCGCTTCTTTCAACTACGTTGCGCAAAAATTTGTATATTACGCAGGAACCTGACTGAATGACCATCCAGAAACAGTAGGTCTACCGTGAGTTTGAAGCAATAGTATTTGTCGATACTCGATAGAGACTACATACATTTTTAGTATGGCAAAATTTTACAGCGCCTCTAGTGGTCACTTGAGGCACTAAAATTCCCATACTTAAAACTTACATAGTCGCTATCGAGTATTGACAGATACTATTGCTTCAAACTAATGGTAGACCTACAGGGGACAAAAGAAAATGTTAATAATATGTAACTAAGAAGCACTAACCTTTGCCTTTGCTAGGGATATTGATGGTTTGTTGGCTCTCATTCCTGGACTAGCTCTAACTTCATCACTCTCCTCACCTGACGGATGTGTTTCACTGTCCTCCTGTAATTTGATGTTTGTGTCTTTTGATGTTTGATGTTGAAACTTTTGTCAAGTTTCGCCTGCGACTTAATAAGATAAATCTTAAACTATCAGGGAATTAAATTGTAGATTTATATTATTTGGTCTGATTATTTCATATCAAGGTTAGTCATTTATGGTTTTTAGCCAAATTTATAAGGTCCATAAGATTCATTATATAAGATCAATTATCTAATATTGAATGTTTTTCATACTCTTTGATTAAAACATAAAAATATATAAACATTTGTAAAAGAATATTAAAAGTGCATACGCCTCTCGTTTTCTTGGGTCGACCTCGTTTCTTATCTGACAAAACAGGAACAAGTTGGTCATCAGTCTTAAGTTCTGTCTGCAAAAAAATTTAAACCATTAGAAAATATTTCAAGCTATTAATTATTAATAGGAATAATGTTATTAAATAAAAAAAAACAAAAATAAATGATTAAACTTTTGTTTCTTAATTTTAATGTACTTAAATTAATAAAATGTAAATTTAAAAAGGCACTGATTTAAAGAGGTAGTTGTAATTATAAGTTTTGGCAACTTAAAAATTATGAATGGCATGTTCAATAACTAGTTCAGCAGTTAAAACATAGCATTAAAGTATAAAAAATTAGCAATAAAAACTAATGAAATGGATCAGTGAATATATAATTGACTAACAATAATTAAATGGGCGGTAAAAATGTTTTAAGGAACAGTTACGTGTGGGCAGAAATAAGTCGAAAATGTTCGGTACATTCTAAGCATTTCTATAAACAGTGGTCAAATGCAAGTTGGACTCGCGCACAAAGGGTTCCATGCCATATTACAGCAAAAAACACATTTAATTTAAAAAATGACAATGCCGGAACCCGTCATGGGCAAACCTGATTCATAACAGGCCGTTTTTATTTTTAACTAAGATAACACAATTAATATGGAAGCGTAGTATTTAAATTATTATACAGCCTAAACCTAAAAGTCGTACACTCTCGCCGAGACACAGCGAGAACGCCCGAGTGCGGGAACCCACTTTAATTATTGATTTCATTTTAATTTTATCACTGATAAGTAAGGTTTTAATACAATTTAGTAAAATTTAAAGTGTCTGCCAGTTGAGATTTTTGATTTTGAGCAAATTTTTGCAAAAAAATCACATTTGTTTGCAAAAAAATCACATTTGTTGTTTGAGAGCCTCCTTTATTTATTGAAATGATTTTAGTTTAAATTACTTCTACTTTAAGGAAATTAAATAAAACAAATTTTATAGGTAATAAAAATTGTTAACCTATAATTGGCTACTTCCGCTTCCCGCGCTAATAAGCTTTGCCCAACTAACAAACATTTGCCGCTTGCTATGATCTGCCATGTTATTTATGAAACTGTTCATTCTGTTATTTTTACTGCTCATTTAATTATTGGAATGCTCAATCATTTTTAGAATTGACATTTTATTATAAAATAACCCAACTAATTGATATTTTATTACTGTCCATGTTTTACTGGCGACAGTAAATAATCAACCGCCATTAAATTAAATAATTGCTCAATATGTTTTTCTACTGATCATAATAACATCTTGAATATTTAAATAACAGCTCGAAAAATTAGTTCCTTTTAAAAAATGTTGCTCATTATCTTATATATTGGACAGTGAAGTATTAACATTTTTTAACCGACTTCCAAAAAAGTAGGTTTCTCAATTTGACTGTATATATGATCTTTTTTTTATGTATATAATTGAAGACCACTTTATTTCTGTGGCCTAATGTACCTACAAACTTAATGACTTCCTATAAGCCTAGGATTCAAGCACACATAGTAAGTAGTCCTATATTAATAAATAATAAATTCAGGCCTGATGATACTAGTAGACTTGTCAGTATCATATCAGGCAAATTTGTGGATCTAAGCTATTCCCATGTTGAAGATACACAAAAAAAAACTGCAAAATACAGTCATATACCAGTTTTTGTACCAGTGACAAACACACACATAAGAACTATATATTTTAAGATTTGTTGTGTGTGATATCAACTAAACAGTTGGACCATTTAGTCTTTTGTTTGTATTTTGGTGGCATCACACATCACACCATGTGAACACGGTAAATCAGCCTGGCAGGACAATGTTTGCCAGCTCCACTCGTTCTTACATAAAATGGTACTCACCACTTTAGCATGTGCAAACTTGGATAGAGCCTGGACATTAGATCCCGCAGCAATCCAAGCATTCCGTTGAGCTTCTGGCATCCTGCACCACTGTTGGTACAACTTCCAACTGTTATCAGCACTTGATGTTGAGCCATCTCTCACTGAAGAACATTTCCACAACAAAAATGCCCAAACCTGTGCCTTGTTTTCGTTCTGGAAGAGAATAGCAATTTTAAAAAGACATCTATCAAACAATTATTATATCCAATTAAAAGTATTAGCATTATAGCTGACCACAGTTTTGAGCAAGAGCATTTAACATTCAGAAATTAAACTGGCTCCCACCTTCATAGTTCTAAGTTCAAGTCTAGTTTCTTAAGAACAAAGTGCCAAGTTAATATGAAAGTGTCTTATCTTAAATGTTACTTACACTATCTCTTACTGGTGATTTTCCTGTACAGCTATGACCATCCTTGTGCTCTTTAAATTCATCAACAAAGTGAAAAGCTGAGTGGCAATGTCCACATACAAGCACATCGAGGGTAGCCATTTGCTCATGTGCCTCTGTAATAAAATATTCTACTCAGCACCCAGATTGAAAACTCAAATTTTAGGCACATAATTAAGTGATTTGATCATTTAATATCAATAATTCAATTTAAATCTAAAATAATGTAATTGTTACTAACATAATTTTTAAGCCTTTACTAACAAGTAAGTCTCTGTAACTTATGTGAATAAAAGTTTGATTGATTGATTGATATACTTCATGGGGATATCATTTTGCAGGATGACTGGATCTAGACTTTAGTGAGATGTTTAATTCATTTTAGATTAGTGGACGAATTTTAAGATGAAGTAAATAATTTAAGCATTTTCTACCTTTAAGAGCTGTAGGATTTTTTGTCAGTTCATCTGGATTTCCAACTGGTGTTTCTTCCCCTGCTGTGCTCCCACTATCTTCAATTGAAGTCATTTCTGAATGTTTTTCTGTTGATTATCAAAATAAACATGTTTCATTCCTTATAACCTCAAGAGGCAACAGGATTCCCGCCAAACTTTCCAAACAATTTTTTAAGAAATCTTCCATTTTATAACCGAGTTCCTATTCTATTTATCATAATTACTGTTCCCAAGTACAAATATAAAATTACAAAGTATTAATATGCTATAATAAGATGATAGTTTAATATTTATACTATTACAATTATAACTTCCCTGACACATTTTAAATCGACGCTTTTGGCATATTGACTCTTTTCAAAAAAATTTATACACATTCTGAATGTTTAGAGTTATTTTAATTTCTACTTTAGTTGTATCTTATTTACACTTACCAAAACAATGCCAAATTAAATTTTTTACACACAATAATCTTAAAAATGTATGCAAAACGGAACAACTAGAGCAAGATTCGCATCACTTGTGAATGAAAAAAAAAGCGTCGCCAACACATTCGGTGTCTCCATGAATAACGCCGACATTTTGTGTTTTTGATTACACGCTATGTCACAATGAGCTCACTGTAGGCCAATAGAAAAGCAGAAGATGGCGGCAAACGTCCAATCGAAAACAGAAGTTTTTTTGACATTTAAATACAAGTCCATGGTAACACAAGTGCCGACAAAAATCACCGACTCATAATTTACACCGTCATTTTATGCCGACATTTGCATTAACAACACAGAATTTATGTTTTATGAATAATTGATTAATAAGATAATCTTAGGTCAATAATAAGTATTGTTAGGTGCATTTTCATTATGCTTATCAAGCTTTATAATGCTATAAATATAGTACAATCTTATTGGGCGAGCGAAGCGAGCTCTCACTATTGCAGTACATTTTTGTGTTTCACTTTACGGAAAAACTATAATGGCGGTTATACACTCTCACCGAGAGCTCTCGGCCGAGACGAGGCGAGTACACCCATTTACACTCCCGCACTCGGGCGTTCTCGCTGTGTCTCGGCAAGAGTGTACGACCGCCGTAAGACTTTTAGGTTTAGGCTGTATAGTAATTTAAATACTACGCTTCCATATTAAATGTGTTATCTTAGTTAAAAAATAAAAACGGCCTGTTGTGAATCGGGTTTGCCCATGACGGGTTCCGCATTGGCATTTTTTAAATTAAATGTGTTTTTTTAATCTGATGGCACGGCATGGCAGTGATATCGAAAAGTCGAGCGTGAAGATAACTCTGCCATTCCGCCGAATTTTCAGCCCCCTATTTCAGAACCTCTGGATAATGCCAGAAACCTGAAATATTCACCGTCTAGTATGCTGTGAGCTTACTAACATACTTGAAATACGAAATTTCAAGCCTGTAGGTCATTTAGTTCTGAAGTTAAGAGATAGCAAATTTTCACATCTTCTACACTCACTCACTCATGATCATCAAAATAAAACTATTGCTCCTCATTCCCAACTTAAAGAGATAAAATTTGGTACGGAGCTAAGGTTTAATGGTCACTTAAAGGGAAAACTATAAAAACTAGGATAATCGTATTTTTTGTTTCGAATTTAAATTTGGCGAAAACCATGACTATTTTGACGACTGTTGTGGTGGTTTTTTAGTATTGTACTTCATGAGATGGGAAGTAGCTGGAGGAAGCGGATCCCTTTAACAACCGGTTCCGTACCATTGGACAAAAAAAGAATACATAGATGTGTATCAACAAAAACTACCAAAACTAACCTCTCTACAAAAAGAAGTGAAATCAAAAACCACCAAAAACATTAAGTAAAGAAACAGGTCAAGTCTCGATTGAGCTGATTGTTTCTCTTTAATAAGTAACGAAATTATAACGAAATTAAAATAGACAAAGACGTGCCAAGTCAAGTCAAAGGTTCCTTATTGCCATTTGTCTGTTATTATAATTAATGTCATAACTCATACGACTGTCCTTTGACCATTCTTAATTCGTTAATGGGTAAATGTCAAGTTGACCTGTTTTTTACAGAATGTTTTTGGTGGGATTTAAGTGTATAAAAATTTCATGTTGTGTTTTGCCAATTGATTAAAATTTATAACCATTTTATTATTTTTGAATTTAATTTTTGAATCATTAAATGAAGGTAAAAACGAAAAAAAACACAAGAATCAAGATGGACTAGAGCTTTGATTTTGACCTCAAATAACTTTCAATCCAGTCAAGTTAGCAAAAAATCATAACATACCTTTTTTATAGAGCATTACATTTGCTATAAGAATAATCATTTGTGAATATGATCTGGTTATTGGTTCATGAGATGAAACATTCCAAAGTAATTGAATTTTTTCCTGTTGTTTGTATTTAAAACTTTGGTTATCGGTGTGGCCGGGTTAATAACTTTTAAACCAGTCAAGTTAGCGAAAAATCATAAGAGACCTTTTTCATAGAGCACTAAATTTGCCGTGAGAATTATCATTTGTCGACATGATCCTGTTCCTTGGTTCAGGAGGTTAATAATTCTAAAGTAACAGCAGGACTTTTTTAATATTATTTCTTTTAAAAACTTTAGCTATCGGGGGCCGGGTTAATATTAAAGTTAAGAGCTAAAATTTGACATGATTTTTTTTTATATATTTGGTACCGACTCTTTTTCGACGATGGTCTCGTGGAAAAAAATCGGACATTTCCAAAATAAGGACCACCCTAATATATAATGTCTTAGGATCAGATAATATTTCTACTGGTGTAGGCACACTTTTTTCACGTCGTAATTGAGCAACTATATGAAGCGATTTTTTTTCGTGAAGTTGAGGGCCGGCTCAGGACATGAGCTAATTTTTACTGCACTTAAACATTTCATTTGTTAGAATAACAAATAATGTGTGATATAAATGATTCGATTTACTCTTCTGTACTTTCGAAAAGAGGTTAAGGATCCATATGTTTTTTTGTATAGACATAGTTTTGATGCTAAAAAATGAGATGGAAAGCTTTTTTCCTATTAGAGTATAATGAGTTCACCGTAATCGTAAAAACTGATTCCATAGTATCTTTGTCAGTTCTTTGAGTCACATCGAAGGTTTGCCGGAACCAAAAGCCAAAAGGACAAATACGGAATTGTCATATGTGTGATCTGTGACTCGCCATAAAAGTTCTATTTAATTACATATTTAATAAATTTTACGGGGGCCCTTAGCCCTAGGAACTGAATGTTTTTTTTCATTAAACCCTGAGATTGAGGTTTATCATTTTTTCTAAGCCGAACAGTTTGCGCCATATACCTTCCAAAGTGGAAAAAATTGTCCTCACCCTTCTAACTTCCAAAATAATAAAGTTACAAAATTTAAACCATATAAACTACTAGAAGACTCCGTTGTGTCAAAATAAGTTTATCGCGTGAGAACCGTATATTTTTCCGGGATGAAAAGTACCCTATGTCCTTTGCCGGGATTCGAAGTATCCTCATACTAAATTTTAACAAAATCGATTTAGCGGTTTGGACTTGAAGAAGCAAAAGACAGTCAACACATACTTTCGCATTTATAATATTAGTGTAAATATCTAAAAAATATTAATCTTCCATGAAATATTATGTAATGTTTTTGTTAATTTTGGATCAGATCGGACCACGGAATATTTTAATCACCCTTTTTACCTTCTTAGAAGAATAATTTCAAAAAAGAAAGAAGGGGTCTTCTTACTGTCAAGCAGCGCAAGAAATGTATCGATGCATACGTTGGCGATCGTTGAGTTCGTGGGGCAACCGTTTATTAAGCTTATTAATTTGTCTATGAGCTTATTTAACTTGCCAATCTGTCGCAAATAGACCAATATTGTTTCGATTTTAACATTAAATGTTGCTGCTAGGCTGTGTTTTTACAGCTTCCACAATCGCCATTATTATTATCATCATCAAAGAGAAAGAAGACAAAATCCTGGTGCACTTGATTGAGTCTCATAAAACTACCAATCGACTTGATTGCTGGCGTTGATATAGTTGAAAGGAAAGGAAAGGAAAGGAAAGGAAAGGAAAGGAAAGGAAAGGAAAGGAAAGGAAAGGAGAAATTTCAAGCCTGTAGGCAAAAAATGTAGGTTATTTGATTCTGAAGTGAAGCGATAGCAAAGTTTCGTTTTTTTGACAGTCACTCACTCATGATCATCAAATGCTACTTCTAATGAACTCAAATAGCTCAATTTTGGTACAGAGCTAAGATTTCGTGGTCACATATTTCGAATTTAAATTTGGCAAAAACTAAAACTATTTTGATGACTGCTGTGGTTTTGTACCTCATGAGATGGGAAGTAGCTGGAGGAAGCGGATCCCTTCAAAAACCGTTTCCGTACTATAGGAAAAAAAGAAGAATACAAAGATGTGTATTAACTGCTGACGAGGCGAGTGCAACCATTTACAGTTTACACTCTCGCACTGTGTCTTGGCGAGAGTGTACAGCCTCCATAAGCTTCTTGGGTCCGTGTGTAGGCCTACCGACCTCTATGATATAAATACGCTGGACTGACGACAAGCCTAGTCATGTTGAGGAGATTTGGATTACACCATTCTGCTGCGTCGCTCCGCGCTGATGGCAGTGGTGGGCGGGAAAAGAAGTAATGATAGAGATGGGACAATGAGATAAAATATATCGATAAATCGTAGATATCGATATACGTTTAAATTTAATAGACAGAAAACTTTCAACACTATTGAATTTCATTGTTTTTATTCATGACTAAGCGACCATTTGCAATTTACGTGAATTACGTCAAATTTAGTTATTTTCCTGACCAGACGGGGTTGTCAAGTGCTGTTATTTCAAAGGGTATCGTGACTCCAGAGGGTACTCCAAAGGGTACTAAGGGGATACTCTAGTATCCCCTTAGTAGTCTCTGCTATACTCACAGCCCACAGGTGATCTCTGGACTCTGACTCTGAGTACTGTGCTTGATTTTTGACAGTTGACGTATTGACTTTGAAAAAAAAAGTTTGGTCCGTGATTACTGATTCTGTGTAGTATATTTAAGTAGTACGTAGTAATCTATGGTAGTATATATATTTGTGTTCTGTGGTTGACGCATCGTGGGACGCCTTTTTCGCGCTGTAATATTTTCTATTTGTTTCTTATTTTAACGTAAAAGTGAGTTTTCTAATCTCCTAGTCGGATTATGTGATCAATTTATCAGTCCACCTAAAACTATCTCTATTTCAGAACATGTCTGGTATTGCCAGTGCCCGTCTCGCCGAAGAAAGGAAAGCTTGGCGTAAAGACCATCCCTTTGTGAGTTCTGCAACCATAACTGATTATCGTAACAGTTCCATAGAAAGCAAGGATAGCTAATGATGATTTCCATTTCAGGGTTTCGTTGCCCGGCCCATGAAAAACCCTGATGGATCTTTAAACCTTATGACCTGGGAGTGTGCAATTCCTGGTAAAAAGGGAGTAAGTACTCATACTCTATTTTTGTTAAAATGATCACTCTTTACGTGTCGTTATTAGTTAAATTTTTGACAAATTGTTAACCATACCTAAATTTTCAGACGCCATGGGAAGGTGGGCTTTACAAATTGCGTATGATCTTCAAGGACGATTACCCATCCAGTCCACCAAAGTGCAAGTTTGAACCACCACTGTTCCACCCAAATGTCTATCCTTCTGGGACAGTATGTCTCTCTCTATTAGATGAAGAAAAGGACTGGCGTCCAGCGATCACAATCAAACAGATTTTACTCGGAATCCAAGATCTCTTAAATGAACCAAATGTTAAGGATCCTGCACAAGCAGAAGCCTACACTATTTACTGGTTTGTATTACTAGATATCTGTTGCAGTACTCTATCTTTTGATATTTAGATATAACTAAAGTATCTACATATATACTGAAACGGGACATAGCCAAAATTTTTGTGATAGTGTGAATTTAGTCAGAATTTTATGTTTTTCTCTTGTGAGAGATAATACAGATTTAAATGTTTCTGATGTCTTGAGCACGGTGATATAACTGATAATAAGATAGTATTTATGATCAAAAAAATATACTTTCCTGGCAAAGCATTTCTAATCGCACTGCTAACATACTACTTTTCTGAAGCCGTGCAGGGGCACCAGGACAAAGTCCCAAATAAAGGGATAGTCCACTTTAAAATGTTACATATGGTCACTTCAGATATAACATAAGTAATTTTAAACCTACAAGAACATAATAGAAGCATGAAGTTGAAAACATTTTAACAAGCAGATTTAATGTTTATTATTAATGGAATGTTGTACACAACTACATACATAAGTTGGCATAGAAATTCCTAGAACATTAAGTGTTCATGTGCTTTACATTTTTAACCATACTGTGATATATATATTTTTTTCATTTCAGTCAAAACCGGCTAGAATATGACAAGAGAGTCCGAGCACAAGCCCGAGCCATGGCTGCCACTGAGTGAATCTAATACATTCCTATCACCATTTGGAATGATAAAAAAAGACTAATTTTACAATCATACTTCCTATCTACATTTTTACAGTACCTGCAATTAACACAATTAAGGTTGCGTTAAAGAAATAATAATTTATATCTAACAATATTTTGGTAATTGCAAGTATTGTAAAAGTATATGTCTGATGTAATGATTTTTCAATTGGTCTTTTCATATGTCTTAAGATATTAGTTTTAAGTAGGATAAACAATTGGAGTTAAATTACTGTTATAGCTCAGTACGTAAAGCAATTACACTGAATAGAATATCAAGTATTTTTTACTTCTCCTACATAAATTATTACACTATCTTCCTAGTGCTAAACCTCGTCTGTAAAGTAAGCTATTAAACTATATCACATAATAATTCTGAGATACTGGTTTTTGGCAAACAATGTAATCACATTTAGTCACAAAATACCAGAGTGACAGTGAATATACCAAATGACGTTTTAAATTGTTTTATTTAATGCATTTAAGTTGTGCTTGCAAGTTTTCAGTATCAGTAGAAAAAAAACTTCGAGATGAATCTTACATTATTACTTTTAACTATTTTTGTATCTTTATGCTAATGTATCAAACAATAAACTTATTTAAAATCCATGTCTATTATTATTATTGTAGTAGCAGGTATTAGTGTCCAACTGACCCAAATCCCAATAGACATTTTTCTGTCCCAGGATATACGAGGCTAGTTTCAGTAAACTAGTAGAAACATTCTTCTGTAGAGGAAACTAGCTTCATTTCTAAACTCGTAAATGAAGCTAGATTTGTCTACGCGAAGCCAGAAGGCTTGCAAGTTTGCCGACACTAGCTTGAAAAACTGGTCTCGTATAGACCGGACATTAGTGATGAATAAGACAGGACCTTTATTTACAGTTAGCTTAGGGAGTTCAACGCGGTAAAACATGTTGCGTAAATATTTTATATTTATATATTATGTAAATATAAAATATTTAACTCTGCCTGTGTTAGGATATTTTTAAGCCCGGAAAAATGTACGGTTCCATCATGATATAAAAATTTGAGGGTTAATATGGCTCAAAGGTTAAGCTGCAATTAACTAAAACTAAACGTGAACTCATTTTTCAATTAGAACCAGTTTCACCAACACCTGGTATAGTTAATCATTGATTACCGTTGGCGTGTTAGTAAGTACTGGCCACTGGCCAGTACCCAGTGCTATTTGAGGTCATAGCACTAACTATATAGTAAACTATGCATGCTAACGCATCATCATAGAAACAAATGAAATCTCGCTATATCGCACTTTTATTTATTGTGTCCAGACTCCAGTGGCGTGTAGAATTTTCAATCACACAGTGCAAACAACTGTACACTTGACTGTTGCAGGTTGTTAAGGGTTAAATAAAAATATTTGCTGTCAAACTGAATTGAAATGAGGAAGAAGAAGTAGTCAAGACACGAATAAATACACATTAAACCTTTTATTGGTGTTAAGTATACAGCTTTATTACAATTTATTTATTAAAAAACAAGACAAAACTTCAAACTTTTACCACAAATAAACTAGCTTAAGGTCTATCTTTAAACAAACCTTATCATGGAGGATGAAGAGCACGATCCTAAAGAATATCGATGGGAAACCGGTTATGAAAGAACTTGGTAAGTTTTTATTTGATTAGAATAAATAATACGGTTCTGTTGTTTTATTGGTGGTAGGACTTTCTTATTTTTTTTGCTTACAGACATTTTAAATCCTAAGAGAAAAAAAAAACTAACCCAACGGAAAGTAACCGTATTCCGTAAAGTAACCTGTGTTATATTTTCAAACAGTACACTAAAATAATTTAATTAGAGATTAAAATTTTGTATTTATATGTTCCTTTTAGGGAAGCTATTAAAGAGGACAAAGATGGTTTGGTGGAGAGCTTGGTTGCTGAATTTGCGCAGAAGCAAGCAAAGAGAGCAGCTGAGCCACGGCGGGGGCCCGTACGGCTTGGCATGATGCGACACTTGTTGGTTGCTATTGATTGTTCAGATGCTATGAATTCACAAGATTTGAAACCCACTAGATTCCTCTGCACATTAAAGGTAATTTATAAATCTGTAGTTAGTAGAAAATCAAGCTTACTTATATAACAAGTTATATGAATATTAAAAAAGACAGAAGAGTACCTATGTCAAAAATTTGTTAATTAAGGGTTCAGCAAGCCGGGGGTTGCGGGTTCAAATCCCGGTTCTCGGGGTTAGTAGTCAGCGTATCTTGTGATACATAGGCCTTCTCCAGCCGTTTCCATTCAGTTCTAGTTCTTGCTAGTCTTGTCCATGTTACACCAGCTAATTTTCTTATATCATCACACCATCATCTTATTGCTCTGCCTGTTCTTTTATCATCTCTTGATTGCCAGTTGCAGTTAGTATTTGTATCCATTTTATATTGCTTTCTCTAGTCTTGTGATCTGCCCAATGCTTTTTTAGCGGTCTTATCTACTTAATTATAATCTTCTACTTTTGTTGTGTGCCTTATTCCTGTTGCTCTTTTCCAATATTTTAATGTTACTCCCACCATACCTCTCTCGATTGACCTCTGGCATTTCCTAAGTTTGAGGAGATGTTTTTGGGTCAATACCCAAGTTTGGCAATCATATGTAAGGCTGCCATGCCTTTTCTTTTGATTTTCATTAGAAAATGTTGGTTTTTCCAAGAGTTTCCCCGTTTATTTATTTTGTTATCCATTTGATCTTTAAAGGAGTTTCATTAGAAAATGTTGGTTTTTCCAAGAGTTTCCCCGTTTATTTATTTTGTTGTCCGTTTGATTTTTAAAGGAGATGATTTGTTCTAAGTATGTGTAGTTTTTGACATCTCTCATGCATCTCTATTAGTAAGACCAACCGTTTTGTTACAACAACTAGCTGCTTTAGCATTTCTTTGAGTGTTTTTGCATCGTCGGCTACCAGAACTAAGTCGTCCGCAAACCTGAGGTGGCTTAGATTTTGCCACATACAAAAAATCAATTAATAAAAGTCATAAAATTATAAAAGAAAATAGTATTAAAAACACACAAAATAAAACTAAATACAGACTTTCAAAAGTCATCGCAGTAGTAAAATTAATAATAATTATAAAGTCTTAGAAAAATTTTGAAGTGTACTCGAGATCAATATAATCGTTGGACATATCTTACGATATAAATTGACAGTTTAAAGTTTGTACTATTGGGTGCCAAGAAGTATTTAAATTGTGTATTTAAACTTTTAACATATAAAAGTCTATAAAACGTCGTAGCGTGTAAAAAGCGTTTCTTAAAACATAATAGTCAGCCAACTTAAAAATTATGTTTCTCTCATCACGAGATAAAGCACAACCTTTCTAGAAACTGAGTTTCATGTTGCATGCTACCGCCGTGAGTGGTGACGGCCGGTAACCATGGCAACCGTTCCCTGCCTCGCTGCTCACATACCCAAGGCGCGGTATAGCGTTTGTGATCAAGCTAATATTATGCAACCATAATATTATGCATAATATACGTCTTTTTGATATGAGGCTTATAGGTCAGTAATTTTCTGTAACGTTTCTATATCCTTTTTTATGTAGGTAGTTGTATTATAACACTTTTAGTTCAATATGATCGTATAGATTCAGGTTCTAAAATCTTGTTGTATATTTTATAGTTTTTTGTTTTTAGTCTTGACGTTTTGATCATCTCGTTTGTAATTCGATCCGGTACTGGTGACTTACCATTTTTTTGGCTATTGACAGATGTTTTTACCACTGAGCATATGAATCTTGGGGCGTCCTCAGTTTCCTCATCTTCTAGGTGCTCATTTTGATCTTGCATATTTGTCTCCGAGGCGTAGTGTATAGTATAAAATATTAAATATATTTCCATTTTACCGATAACACAAGTCCGTCGGGTACTTAGCACGGTGCCAGACTAACGTGGTGTAAAGCATCCATAGATTTAAATAAAATACCTCCCTCCAAGATGAGCCTAAAGCTAAGTAAAATATGTTAATTTATTTATTACTAGTTGGTGCCCGCAACTTCGTTGCGCAAAAAATTGTAAATCACGCGGAAACCGTACATTTTCCCGTGATAAAAAGTATATTATATGTTGCCTAGACCTAATAACTATTAAACAAAAAAGATTTATTCAAATCCTTCCAGAGATTAACGCGTACAAACGGATAAACAGACAAACAGATAAATAGACAACCAGTTAAACAGACAAAACGATAAACAGACAAACGGACAACTTTTTTTGTCGATATGTGTTCTACTACTGTTCCGTAGCACCCCTACATTGGTTATTTTGTAAAAATATTAAATGTACAGACTCTAATCTTACTGTTTTATTATATGTTTATAGATAATTATAATCATTATAACATTTTTCAGTTGTTAGAAAAGTTTGTTGAAGAATATTTTGATCAAAACCCGTTAAGTCAACTTGGTATTATATTGATGAAAAATAAAAGAGCAGAAAAAATTACAGAACTATCAGGAAATGTGAGGAAACATATAAAAGCTTTGCAGGGGTATGTATTTGTCGCAAAGAGTAAATTTGCTAAAAAAATTAAAACATGGCTTTTGCATAGGTCAATTGTCATTTAGGGCCGATTTACATTTAATTTAGTTAAGTTGCGAGTTAACTTGCGCGATCGGCGAGTTTAGTTATTTTTGACGTTTGAACGGTAAAATCGA
>JAOTAV010009679.1:0-27783 GCA_026546445.1 Cyclargus thomasi | reverse complement strand
TAGTGAAATCCGTCCAGTCTTACACGCGTGATGCCGTGACCAAGGAAAATTGGTTTCATTTTTATATATATAGATGATTACAAATAACACTTTATTGATGCAATGAAGTGTTTTTTGTATGGCTTGTAATTTGAATGACGTATAGAACTTTATATTAACACTCAAAACGAGGAAGTTCTGTCATCCATGAAATATCTCAGAAGTAACTTTTATTATGCTTGGTTTTCAAAGTGTGGTTAGCTTTTTTCGGGTAAATGTTTAAAAGAGTACGCTTTGCTTGATATTTCTTGTCTTTCCATGTTGCGGCGAATTTAAAAAACAGGGGCCAACTAATAGGGCATATATATATTTTTTGCAATAACAACTGTTACAAATAGTAACTTTCGTTAATATACAACGAGAAGTATAATTTGTTACAAATTACGCGCACAACACGATGTTTCAAATAAATAAAATATGAAACGCCTTTAGCTCTATGGCTTTTTCTGTTTTATTATTTTTTTAATTCTGGTGGTGTGTGTTGAGTTATAGTCGTGGTTCTAACTTTGTCCGTCTCTGTGCAGCGTTTACGGTAGAGTGCCGGTCTCTAGTGCTCCCAGATGAATTTATCGCTGATCGTCCATTTTTCTACATACTCATGGAGGAAAACCGCACCCCCATTTTTAATGGTGCATACCGCGGTGTCCGTAGCTCATAATTTTTTATAATTAAAGTCGAAATTTGTTATATGTTTATACTCAGTTTATCGTAAAAACTGTTGAACATTGTGTTTTCGAATCTCATATTGTCTAGTTTACATATTCGTTAGTTATTGAAATTTTTATCTTTCAAGATCAAATTACTTAGTTAAGTATTACGTTAATAATATTTGAGTACCCACCATATTTTTTGTTAGTTTTTTATACTTCAAAAGAAAAAAATATATTATTTAAAAGACGTTACCTGTATTTATTTGAAAATGTTGATGAAGCTGCTTCTATGTGTTTGTAACTGTTGAATTGACGTACCATAACTAGGGATTTACATTTTTTGATTATACTAAATCATAACATTTTTATAAAGCCCCTTTATGCAATTACTTTTCACACTAACATTTGGTTAGCTTGTTTTATAGACTTACTAAATATGTGTGCTGGACCTAAAGTATATAGTTTGCATGAATACAACATTGGCGGCCAGCGCTGAACCATCCTCGCGCAAACAGTTTGAAAAAGGTTTAACCCAAAATCAATATCGAGCCAACGCTAACCGAACGTCGTATGGCCACCAGTGTAGGCTTTATGTAATAACTTAAAGTTAAAATCTATAATTTTGTATAAGTAATAAATAATTGCAATATATTAAGAGTTATACTTATTTATGTCACAAAAGGTGTGTTCAAAATTCAAAAGTAACAATTTCATATTTTGATGACAAATATGTCATCCAAATATTAAATTGTATTCTGTCCAGAATTAGTCTATTCAGCCCCTCTAAATGGTCACTTAGCAATATTGCTAAGATCGATTCATTTTGTCATTTTCGTTGCAAATAACTATTAATTTTGCAAAACAGTATTTACAATCAATTGAATTTGAAGTAACTATTTTATTAAAACTATTAGATTTTTTATAATGTACTAAAACGAATTGCAGAGCAATCCTTTGCAATGTCGCTATTACGATCAGTTTAGGTCCCCTGGTCAAAATATATCAGTTTACTTTAGTTCAAAACACCCATAGACTTTCGACGAATGCAACTCCCTCGATATGGTACGCGATTGTGTTGTCAACTGTTCGGTTGTGGGTAGTGATGGCGTTGCGTAAGAAACGCGCGATACGGTCGCCGTACGAGTTTGCGGTGGACCGCGCGGCGCTGTGGTGCGTTATGGCGGCGCGCACGCCCGTGTTCGCGCTAGTGCCGCGCTTCCGTCCCGCTACGAACGCACACACAGAACTCTAAGGTATGATTCACATCTGATATCAGGGTTTAGAGTATGGTTGCTGAAGTGGGTGGATTTTGTACATATTTTATTTTTAATAACTAAAATTGTATATGAGTGAGCGCCTAACGTGTGTGCCGCGCATGCGCTGCAAAACTTACAGGATCTAGTTAATTGTTATAGAAACGTTCATTTATGATGATAGCTGAAATTTTCTAACATTAATAGCAATATTCAAAGTGGACGTTTGGTTTTACCAAATGCCAAGATGTGAATCGTCCCTCGGATGTTGCATGAAGTTTTAATTTTGTAGAAAATTCGAGAAATATAACCATTAACCTCAGACTGAATAAGAATAGGCTTGTCAAAAGATGCGGCTGTTTTATATGGGCAGGTATCTCGCTTTAGTGCAATATTAATTATCACTGATAGGGCTCCTATACAAAATTGCAAAATCGCATTGTATCCCAAATTTGCGTGACAAAACTCATAATAGCAAAAAATATATATTACGACCCAACGCGAATTCGCAGTTTTGTATGGGAGCCCTAATTACAAGATGAGAAGTTTCGCCCATAGCTGTAAAGCAGACTTCGCTTTGTACTTTATTTATAGCCTATAACAGTAAATAAAGTACAAATAAACGATGTACATTAGAGGGAATGTTCACCTGTTACAGCTGTGATCTACTTAGATTAGACACAGTCATTGACACTTTGACAGCCATAGATAAAATATGCACTACCAGGGAAGTTGATTCATAGATTACGGACTTAAGAAAAGTCGCGTTATGTATAACCCAGCCGACCGAAAACGACGGACATGTAAATGATATGTCATGTGTACAAGTTGTGAACAAATGACCGTAGGCTCGTCAAGAGTCTAAGAATCAATTTCCTCGATGTAAAAATAAATGTTTCTTATTCTTATTATTCGATGGTACATAACGTGTTATATAGTCGCTAAGATACAACATTGCCATAAAAAATATTAAAAAAGGACTATTTAGCAGCCATTTTGTTCTCGTCACTTTAATTTTGTAAATTATTGTTAGCGATTGATGTTGATTTAGTGTGATGGCAGATCTATGTAAATGTCGGTTTATGTCTAGCCCAGCTAACAGAATGCCTAAAAAGGTCGTAAAAGCAATATTGCAAAGGAATTGTCCGGCAATTTAAATTAAGTGTGAAATTTCAGTTCTGCAAAATTAATAGTTATTTGGAAGCAAAATGACAAAATTAATTGCTCTTAGCGATATTGCGAAGTGACCTTTTTAGGGTGGCTGGTCATAAGGCAAATATTGACTTGACAAAACCAGATTATATAACACAGGTCCGCCATCTGCGTAAGCGAATCGCGTATAGCTTGGCAGAAAAGTGTGCGTTTTAAATGAGGGCGCTTTTATGTCAATGAACGACCCCACGCTAAGCTTGAACGCATTTAAAACTTGTATTCGTTTCTTGTTTCTCGTTGTTGTTATCAAAATTCAAAGACGTGTGATAGCGTAAAAACCAGGGGTACACTTTTAAATGAAAATGCCCTTAATAATGGATAGCCTATGCGGTACATTATCAGTAAGTTTTGGAACATGCCCTTATACACGTATAGCTAACATGCCGCCCCTGTGCAGGCATGGTGATGATGTTGCGGTGCGCGCGTCCCATGGCGATGCCATTCCGAGTCGACCGCCCCTTCTACTACGTGCTTGCTGACGAAAACCACGCCCCTATCTTCGTGGGCGCCTACCGGGCCGCATAGAATAGACTATAGATAGAGCTGTAATGACTGCGTAGCGGCGACAGAAAGAGATCGAAATCGTACCGGCAGGGTGATTTGTATCTTGTCACAGCAATGCACAAATAAAGATTTCTGTCTACAACAATATCACCCTGTGCAACGCCTAAGGGCATACAAACATAAAATCATAGACTAGAAAGAAATAGGCGTTCCCTTGGTAAACATATTGGGTGTTTTCTTTGACAAAAATATGTTTGCATCTGTATAACAGACCATAGATAACACAGATTATTATATTTTTTGTCTTATATTTATCTATGGTCTGTTTTATGAATCAAAGAAAGCGCCCATTGCCTAAAGAAGGTGAAAGATAGCCTTTTCTCACTTTCTTTCGTATGTACGTTAAATCAACTGTCTCTTTCTAGAGCTGGATTACCGTCAGAGTTGCACAATAATTTTTCTGCGTTTGGAATAACAATGTCAATTTTGCATTTAGAATGTGATTATATTTTATTATCTACTAATTTAAGTAAACAAAATATGTAAATTATAATTACGGCGTGCATTAAAAATGCTTTCCTACCTTAAAAATTAATGCAAAAAGTAAAATTAATTTAAATTTAAACAGAAAACAGCTTAAACAGATGAAACTGAATGGAAATGATATCGATATATTTATTATTTTAGTTTCATTTTTAAGTTCGTACTTATAAATTTAGCTTAAGGCCGTTGTGTTAATCATTGTTCGTAATTAATATCATTATTTGTTATGTGAAATATATTCATGGAATTTATGTTAGCTACTGCTGTTACTGCTTTGGAATGCTTTAGAATGTCATGTCTTATCAATGTCAAATGTTGCACTATGATAACCACCTGGAAATGGAACGCACTTGCCACTGGAAAGTAGAGGTAGTATATTTTAGTTTAACACTTACCGCCATTGTATTATATAATAGTTCGTTTTGTGAATTGAACTTTTAAATTAAAAAAAGAGACTTAGATAAATAATAGATTGAACTCCAAAATTGAGACAATGTTTTTATAAAAGAAACCAACAAAGATAATAAAAGAAACAGTAATTTTTTCACTTTTCACAAACACCTAGCTCATGGTTTTGCTTTACACCATTTGCCGTAAGTTGGCAAAAAAGTTAAAATGTCAAATTTTTTCCTAATAACCGTAGGTTGTTTCGAACAGACTAATTATAGTAATCCATGTATTTACCATGTTAGTGTATAATGGCCGTCAGTTATAGACAATATTATTGTTTAATTGCAGCAATGGGGATCGCATTCTGTAGTGCGATACTCGACCCGCCCCCTACCCCGCGTTTTGTAGCGGACCATCCGTTTCTGGCGGCCATCGTTGTCAACGGCGCTCCATATTTTATGGCAACACAGCGCGGTAATTAGAAATTGCACCAAAAATGTTAAAACGAAAGGACATTATTTATTGTGACCTACCAAGTCGGCAACTTACTCATTCTTTTTATAAGTCATGTCTTGCTAAGACAAGTTTGTTATCTTCAACTTAAAATATACCATAACCAAAGGACACAAAAATAAAATATATATTTTATGTAACCACACCTACCTCTGTTTAGAGATATCTACTTGTACTTATTTACGATTTTTTTAGATTCAGTACTTACTATTTTGTAATATAAAGCATTTACTGTTATATTTTTTTCTATTGTTAGACATGACATTCAACCTACAGTAGTGGTAGTATTTATTTGAAGATTTGTAACCTTATTGAGGTACTCATTTATTTATATATTTTTGTACACCAGTGATATTTGAAATGTTAATGCCTTATTAAATTTATACCAATATTTATTATATGTAGTTTTAATCTCGCTCCCCTTTAAATAAAAAAATATTTAAGCGCACCATATTAAAGAAATTTTCACTTAAAAAGTGCATTATGCGCCATAATGTTCAATACATATTGAATTCAAACTTTGAACCAAACTTATTTATGATTCAACTAAACAAAAGCACATCGAAGTTTTGTGCGTTACTGACTCGCATTATCCTTGCAACCAGAAAACAGGCTGTACGCAAACAATTAATAGTTATAAGACTGTAATCACAGTTTTTCAAACGTCATAATTAATCAAATTAACACAAAGTTAATATAAATGTACTGTATTATAGCGATCATAAATACTGTAATTTACGACACGTATTAGTACATTCTAATTAATAAAATCTCAGTTAATGTAAATTAGTAATCGATTATTGAACGATTAATATCTACACAGCGCGACATTAATTCGCTACACCTTCGGTAAACTGTGCATTTGTCGTTACCGCATAGTACCTATTATTATTTTCATTTCCTCGAAGGCACTCGTGATACACACACAGTAATGTGTTTTCTGCTACCGTACCTAGTATTTACTACGATTACTCTAACGTTTCTAAGTAAACCTAGTCAGGAAAAACATTGGCTCGAACTCCCCGCTAACTTCTGTAATCGACTCAAACTGAGGAACATATTTTGGAACAAATTGAATATGCTCTGCTCTGGAGGGGGTGAAAATAAAACCACGGCCTCGGATTCTAAAATTGCCAGTGAGTCGCCTCCATTGTTTGAAGATATAAGTCTGGATGTTCCGAAAAACTTTGAAGTCGATTCCAGAATCGGCCAAGACGCTTCCACTGCAAAGTCGCTTCATTTGGAACATGTCAATCGTCTTTTAGATGAATTTTATCTCTCGCTGGAAAATTTTGATCGCAGACTTTATTGGGTGAGTTATGTAGTACTATTTATACTCAGAATAATATAGTGATATCGTAACTGCGAGTGCCAAATTCCATATGTGTTTTTTTTTATTTTTCGTTTTGTCGCCAAAAATAATCTCAGTTTCGTTCTGCACATTCTGATAAAACCATTTTTATAATATATCATGTTGTGGTATCAATAATTTTGTATATTTTGTTATTTTCAATCCAATAACATGTTTTTTGTTGTTTCCCACAACCTGACTAAAATCACATATGGAACTTGGCACTCGCAGCGACGATATGAGAACAGTATAATGCATTCAAAATTTGCTGATAATTATCTTATTACTAATTTGTTGCTCTTTTAAAGGGTGCCTATATATGTTACCGCGGTAAATTGTCAATCGTCAGTCGTTATGCCAATAACACTTGAATACATTTGTCTAACTACTAATGTGTATTGTACATGTTTCACGGTTCACTAAACTCTACCATTTTTACCGTTGGCTTATTTTTTTTTTCCGAAACAGGGTACAGTCTATACTATTAATATCAGCTACTGCTGGTATTAGTATACAGCTAGGCCTACCGCCCCTTTACTTACCAGTCAGGTCTTTAATTCCGTTTAGGGTATGCCTAAAAGTATAGAGGCATAGGGCAAGCTTTCGGCACAGATACCCGCCCAAAAATTAGTACCAGCTCTACTACCGTTAAACAACAAAGGTTCCATATGCATTATATTACGAAACCAATTTTGACTCTACCGGAGTATTTATTAGGAATTCGCAGTTGTAACTATTATTCCAGACAACTTTCTCCAAAATAGCGGCAGTAGGAGATGTGGAGCGGCGGGAGAATGGCCTGAGCTTTATTCAGTCCAGCTTGTTCCTGTTCATGGCTCTACTGGCTGTTTCCATGGAAATGGACGATGAAGCTAGAAACGACATACAGAAGAAAATAGGATATCGTCTAGATGAGACGGTAACCTATAGGCTATAGTAATATAATAAATGTTAACGTGTGTCTGATCTTACAACAGATGTGAATGAATGGCTTGGACAGAATAGACGTATATCGCGCGATAAACGATACAATTTTATTGAAGTCGTGTACGCGCACCCTCTTGGCTAGACACAAATGAGCAATTGCGCTGCACTGTCATCATTTTCCTTTAGTTGTCTTCATAATTTGATGTTGGTAATTAGCTGAAATCACGTTTTTGTAGCCGGTAGTAGCCACATGGCAAAATATCTAAAGTTACCTATAGCAATAGTAACAGTCTGGCTGCGAATTTCGTGAGCCATTATTACCTAGACGACCCTAATTAACCCTGATTTAAGCGGTTGTTTTTAATTTAGGATGCCCCAGCGGTTCTTCAAGATGTTACGTCACGGTTGCCCACATCGAGTTCTTCGTTCAAATTTCTCTGGGCGATTCGTCTAGTTGTAAGAGATAGACTGCATATTGAAAATATCAACCGTACAGCCGAAGCAATAAAACTTAATATCGATGCCGTAAATTATGACGATGCTGAACTAACCAATGTTCTTAATAATATGGTAATATTATTTAATCTTTTATGCAATTTATAGGCGAAGACCGTCTATCTTTATTTTTTTCATCATCCTAACAGCTGTAACTTGATAATCCAATGTCTGATGTGGTAAAAAGTACTGACAGAATTCTGAAGTTTTTAAGATCTTTTCATAGCGCAGGTAAGCATTGACTCCGGAGGTTCTATGAGGAATACTTTTGAGGAGAAAGAACTAGCGAACGGTATATGTGCAGTACTGCTCACGACGTTATACGTCCGACCCCGGTGGAGAGCATCTCCCGTAGTTTTAAACGGGACAACAGAATTCCATGACGCTGATAATCCTAAGAAACTGACGCGCATGATACGCATTAACGATGAAATGCTCTACGCTAAACTAGATGATTTAGATGCCGAGGTAATTTTGTTAAACCATTATTTTTTACTTTAAGTAGTTTACATTTATACTACTGTTTATTCTGTGGTAGTAGTAGTAGTAGTAGTGACCTAGCGTCACAAACGATATCATAATTTTAAAGTAAAATTATTGGTTATTTAGATTTTGGGAGCCAAAAGTTTTTGGAATTTTAAAGTTTGATAATAAAACCACGATATATAAGTTGTGAAGATGGATATGTAATATAATTTATTATTCAATATTGTTGACCTACCTATATATGAAAACGAGTATAAATTACATAAAGCATAAAGTGGGTGGAGACCTTTTCTGGCCAGTTTGTCGTCAGAACTCAGGCGTCGCCCATTAAATATAGTCGTCCATAATTGATTGACATGACACAATAATATCTACTTGTACATTTCTATGAATCGTTTTAACCTAATACTTTTTGATAAGCTGGATTTTTGATTGCATTGACTAAGCAATAAAATTGCGCAATACCTGTCTACTCGATGTTAAAAAAGATAGGTCTTATAACTTAGGTTCAATGTATTTATTCGATACTAGGTTTATGTTATATCTAAGAATCTTTGGGAATATAAACACAAACTAAAACCAAGTAAACAATAAAGGAAATGATAAATATGCAACTATTTAAAAAGTTTGCAAATTGAATCCAGTCAGAAATAACACGATTGCGGTCCTCATTAACTCCGGATCCTGCTATATCCTCCGAAAGCGATTTGCGCTCAGTTAAATCGGTGGGATCAAATTCTGTAAAAACTACATATTTCCCAGGACCGTTACTTACCAGACGGTTCAAAGAAACTATCCAATTGTAAGCAGGAACTGTCCGGGATCTCAAATACATCAAGAACAGGGTTTCGAGTATGGCCGTTAAAGTTATGATCATAGAGTCTCTGATAAAAAGCAGTATTATCGGAGTATCGGCGCTGTGCTTTGGGATGTCGTATCCGATTTCAGTTAGAAATATAAAGTGCGAGAAGAGACTGAAGCAAGCGATACATATTCTTGTGTTGTCCTTTATGTCCAATAAGAGTGACGACAGAGTCAGCAAAATTATGACAATCGAAGGAATGATGACGATCGCCGCCGGACCCGCTGCCTCTCTCTCCATTCTAAAAGTATATTTGAGCATGGGGTACGTGCTGTTAGGACAGCAGCCGTAGTATCCTGGGAGGCGCTCGTTGGACACGTTCAACAGTTTCCATCCGGGTCCATTCTGGTAGTCATCGAGAACGACTGGTTTCGTCTTGTAGAACGTGAAGTTGATTTGTTCTCCAGTGTGCATCCAGGCACCGAAGAACAAGGAGCAATTTTGCACATCGTAAGGCCAGTTTCGAAGCTGCGTGCGGCAAATTCCAGTATGTGAGAGATGAGGAACACAGGTGACGGTGCCGTCGCTGTTCAGCAGGCACGTCGAGTAGATGGTGTCGCTTTGGTACGCAGTAGGATCTGCGTTGAAGAGAGACAGACGCGGCGTCCAGATTTCGTGACTTTCCATTTGAATTTCCTTTATGTCGCCGTAGTCGCTTGGAGTCCAGTGTAAAAATTCATCCTTCCATGTTATCGCCAGCCAGCTATGGAGCGTAATCGTTTCTTCTAGAGAATCGAAACTTATATATTTTAGAGCAAATCGTACCTTTACTGTGACTGTAGTTTTGTGGTCTTTGACAGGGCGAAATTCCGATTTGTAATTGCACAGCAGGTCGTCGTGCAGTTTGGCCTCGTCGTGCATTTGGTAGTCGTTGATGACGGTACATGTCCAAACATTATTATGAATTAAGCCGCTCAGTATTACAAAGACAACACTGGTGCGTAACATTGTCACCGATGTAATAGCGTATACCGTGAAAATACAAATGCAATGTAACCTGAATATTAGGCATATGGTTATAAAATTTGATACAGGACAACGCCCCCAAAGATAAACCGTGAAATATACCGGGTGTTATGGTAAAAGTGCGTGTAGGGTCAAATTCATGAAAGAATGCAAACCTAATGTCATATTTATAACAAAAATTGTTGGTCCCGTTAATAAATTTTTTTGTGTTTGTCAAGGCTGTACAGATTCAGTACGAGCCTCCGGAACTAGCACTTCTGGTGTTGGTGCCGCGTGGCAACTCACTACGACGCCTGGCTAGTCGCATGACTAGCACTGGCCTGACCGAGATATACAATAGAATGAAGCAGACGCGGGTAGCTGTAACACTACCCCTGTATACACTCAGAATGACTCTCCTACTGCAGAACAAACTAGAGCAGGTAAGTCTAATTTATTCGTAACTCTTTGTACAAGTACTATAATAATTCCAATAATCATCAGAAAAGAACTATGCTCGGTCGCACGTAGTAGCAAACGAGCATAGTTTTAAGTGATACGCCCACGTACGGTTTGAAATCTAGACACAGTTGCGTCCTAAGACCAAGATAGTTATTACGTGAATAGATTTTTAAGAACAGCCAATCGCTTCCATATATAACGGATGAGATGTTTTCTTCAATATCGTTAAGCCAAGATTATTTTATCACGCAGAAACCGTTAATTTTTTTATTTCATAAATGTCGATCAACAAGTACTTATAGTACTTGTAGGTAACAGACATAAATGCACATTTACAATATTATGGTATGGATTTTCCTCAAAGAAAACCCCTTATATAAGTTCGAGTGATTCTTAATTCACTTTAAAATAAGAAAACCTTACTTCAAAGTGGGTCAACTACTTGTGAGTTGTGTGACAAGGTAACATTATTATAGATATTTATATGTTTTTCCGTTAGATGGGAATAACAAAGCTGTTTATTCCGAAATCCTCGAATGCATCAGGTTGTACACAATTTCTGCTGTCCCACGCAGTCCAAAGAATCATGTTCTGGTCTGAAGCCGGTCGTTACGCTTTTAAGGACGATGGTGGGTATTTTCAGAAGTCTATCTAAAATCTAAGACTTTGACCATTACTTCACATGAAACTACCATCCAGCTATAAACATTCAAAACTGTGAGGCGTCACTGTTAGCTTTAGCGGTTCCACAAGAGGTGAGCTAAACTTTGTTGGGAGAAATGTGTTTTTAGAACCCAGAAGAACCGCTTCACTGAGCGAGGTCGACAAATTGGAAGCATTTTTTTTGGTTATCAGCAAATACATTCCTCGTAACACAAATAATCTCAGCTTTCGCCTTGCCTGCCAGTATTTTCAAGTGTTTTGTCGAAATGTCATAAGATTTTATTTTTCAGGTATTCAGTGGGACCCAACCCCTGAAAAAGAAGTGATTGTCAACCGGCCCTATTTGTTTTATGTACGATGGAAAAATATCACAATTTTAAATGGTAATTTTGTGCTATAATAATCTATGTGGTTAATCTAGGTAATTAAAAGATTAAGCCATAAAGTTACAACCCATTTATAACGTTGCCTTTTCATTGACGGAGATAGTGGCTGGAAATATTTTAAAAAATTGGTCCTCATAGAGTAACGCGTGACGGCGTCTGTAGAAGAAAAAGAGGTCACGGGAAGTTTATTCTTTTAGATCGAAGTTACATTTGGCATGTTTAAGCTTAGTACTCCTGAGAATTAGGTCACGCAAATACTTTAGACAGATATTCAATACTTCCCTTATTTATTTCCAAACAAGTTACCTACATATTGTTAAGACGATTGTTTCGTCGTCATTCAGTGTTTCTAACGTATTTACTTGCTATATTATCTTATAACTCTATAATTAATTATATTAGTCATTTAGATATTTTACGTTATAAAGCTCTTAGTAGAACTTTTTGGATTCCTTGCGTGACACGGCGGATACTTCTACCTTGTATAAACTTACTAAAAAATAGAGAAAGGAGTCGTAGTACTACGGACTTTTTCTTTGACAAAAATTATATACTCAATTTGATGTATTTTTGGGTAAATTTCTGCCTAAGCAGAGAATTCTTAAGTGTGATAGCCTCCTGGCGATATTCCAACGTCCCACATTATATTTCAGCTAATTTATGACAAGACAATTGGGTTACTGGTCCACATCCCTCGATATCGCGTGTTTGCGAAGGCATTAACTTGATTCTCTCTCTCTACGATTTAAGCTAACAGTGTCTTAATATTTCTTCATTTTTTGTTTTACTAAAAACTATTTTTTACGAGGCAATAGTAGGCAAACACCCCATGTTAAATGTAATTAATGTAATGGGTTATGGGGAAGTCCATTAGCCGACTGGATCAATGAAATAACTTCGGACACGATTTTAACTGTATAGTTTATTGATAGTTGGACAGTGAAACGCTACCTAAAACACATTACATAGGCTAAGTAACTACTTACATGGAATACATAGCGTACGATTGTACTAAATAGTAAATACATTTTTAACATTAGACAACATCCAAGTTTATATTATTTAGATACAATCAACAATTTTATACACGTTACTTCGCTGCGTTAAGCGGACGTACAGAGGCAACACTGAGTACAGCAACACAGTATAGAGGAAGCGTCTGCGGCGAACTACCCCGTCACGCAGCGAAGACCCTGAGAGCCAGTCCACACGGCGCGTTGCGTTACTTTACGTCGTCGCAACGCAAACGCATAGGCCCTTTGTCATCGCTAATCGCAGTGTTTTTATAACGCAGCCGTGTTGCCTGGCCATTTGCGTCAGCGTTGTGCTGCCATTGCGTTGTTTTACATACAAATGACCGAAGTGTTTACACGCTGCGTCGTCGCAACGCTCACATAACGGACAGCAGCCCTCCAGACGAAGCGAGAAGGGTAGAAACGTTAAGGCTACGTCATAAAAACTCTGGCGCAGCGCCTGTGTGGCCGGCTAAGCGTCATAATATTTGTGTCGCGACGTGTGGACTAACTCTTACCCCTGAAGATCATTATCAATATTTACACAGCGTATAACTAGACTTGGTCTTTTTCTGTCATATGGTTTTCTTTTTTTCCAAAAAAGACACTAGAAGTTAAATGCCGGGTTATTCGCTATGTTCATATTATTATCATTACGAGTTTGATGAAACTCGACCGTTTTCTTAAATTAGGATTTCTTTTTCTTCACTTTTTAACTGTTCAAAGTATTTTTGAATAATAGTAGAATACTGAAGAAAATTTACAATAATACACTTCATTTATATTAATTTTTTTGTTTAATTGACAGCAATATTTTGACTTACGACCTTGAAGCAACGGCCAAGTTACTTAATTTATTAATTAACAATCGTATTTAACCAATAGCAATACTCAGAAACACTATGATTAAGCACTAAGTAAATACTAGGCGAATACTTTTACATAAAGTCCATTACATTATGTCACAATCTTCATTACACATATGCTTAGTCATTAAAATATGTATCTGAGTACGACCGTTAGTCTTATGATTAAAATAGTAATAGTAAGTAATCTAATTATTTTTAAAGAGCAAAACGTATGTGGGTAACAAGAAAACTCCCTCATATTAGGTACTGGAGAAAAATTACAGGTAACATTTTACTCGTGAACTTTAAATGAAAATTAAAAGTCTATCAATGCCTATAATATAGTATCTCAAAGTAAATGAAAATTGGCATATCGTCCCTTAGCTAACACCGCTTAGGTCGAAAATAGGCGGTTTTTACATTTAAATGGCATCGGATTGAGCTGCGAATTACGCGTCGAACCATTGGTTACATGGTATAGATTTCAGCCAGTAGTCAAAAGCCGTAATTCAAAAAATAGTGGCAGCGCTCAAGTCGGTTGGTCTTGCAACGTTACACAGTTTTTTTCGTCTCCTGTAAAGATGGTAAAACTGACTTAAGCGGTGTTGTAAGCTAAGAGACGATATTCACGTATACCTGAATGCCCATTTCGAAGGTGGTAGTATGTACAGGTAAAATTAAAGCATCGTATGTTTAATTAAAATATACATACAATGGGTATAACGGCCATTAAGCGTTCGTGTCGCGAGCCTACAAAGGGTGAAATGGCTTAAACAATTAAGGCTGTACAAGTGACACACTATTGACCTAGCGAGCTCAGTCGCTACCGTATTTTACACCGTGCCGCATTCCACGGACCACTTGTATTGATCTCTCTACGGTTCATCCAAATCTTACATTATGTATGCCCTCGTTATGTTTATGAGCGACTACATATTTTATGACGACTGCGAAGTGCGATCTATCCAGTGTTACTTTCGACCTCAGACGAATCCCTCAAGCTCAAATCCGACCAGCCTTTTAGGCCATTGTATTAGAGAACGCCTAAATATATAGACACTATGCACTATACGGTATATAATTAGTATGTTATTGATTGATGATCAAAATCAGATCAACATAGAGCTCATAGCGCTGTAACGGAACTTAAAGGCTTTAGCAGAATCATCACCCTTGTTGCTTCAGCGTAGTCGGTTACTAATGGGAAAGGTTAAGGTCGGACGATAAACCCTTTTAAAATTGTGTTACTTCGAAGCCATACATCGAATGAGGGCGCATCACTATTTAATTTAACTATAACGTACCGCAATGTAGGTAATAACTCCTATAATATAGAATACTGATTGAATTTCCACATATTCAAAACTTTTCTAGAATGTTTAAAATCTGTACATTTTAAACATTCTAGAATCACAATTAGTTTAAAATCTGTACACAAATTCTATTCCGGTAGTCTATTTTAGTCCGGTAGTCCATTCCGGGTTTTTTGTCGCACGGTTAAGAGAACAAACGGCAATGGCGTTGAGGACATGGCAGCCCTAGTCATACCTTGGGGCTTAGCCAGGAACTAAACGATTTCGCTTCTTTGTAGAAAAGTCAAACAAAATGTATGAAAATGACATAGGGCGTAACGAACGCTTATGTCATTTCGATGCATTTTGTTTTTCGATTCTACAAAGAAGCTAAAACGTTTAGATCTTGGCTAAACTACCTTACTTTGGTCTTAAAATTAACTTCCTAAAGAAGAATGGAAATTTTGTTTGAAGACTAATAACATCACGTTATAACAAGACTAAACACAGACAATGCGACGTTACTTTCATTTCAGTAATTATTTACAACTAATAAAGACAAAAATAATATACACTAAGGCAAGATTTGCAGATTATTATCAGTCGGCAGAGGTAAAAATTTAGAGAGAACTATCGTTACAGCGACCGAAATATGACGTTTGATAATTTTAGAAATCTTAAAAAAAGCGTTAAAACATTTTTATAAGACTATTAAATACCTTTTTAATTTTGCTACCTTCAATTGTTTCTGATTTCGTCTATTTCATGCTAATTTTAATTATGAACTCAATGCCAAATTTTTTAATTCCGGCCAGCAGTGCCTAAGATTAGCGCGTTGAAACAAGCAAACTCTTTAGCTTTATAATATTAGTATAGATGTAATAAATAAGATTAGGCCCAAGCCGTACAGTTGACTTATAAAATGATGCGTTGAATACTTAAAGGTTGGTTAACGGTTAATGGGATGATGTATACAGACAAGCTATATTATAGCTATTAGCTATCGAAGATGGCTCTAACTTAAAATCGCTCCGGTCATAATTATTTATTATTGAAATAAGTAACAAATCCGTGACGCGAGAATTTTCTAAATAGGAAAACGTATCATGCCGTTGGTACACAGAGTGTAACAAAATTAAGTGATAATTCTTTAGAGTCCCCTACATAGAGTTCATAGTGAGAGTGTCAGTGGTGGAAGCGAAAATATTTTTTTGTTATTTGTATGGGCGCGCTTGTCAGCGACATGTCATCAACTCACACATCTCCCGCACAAATCGCGATTTTTTACGCTTTCAGCGCTGCTGTTTGCACAGTAATCTCTTTATATGTATAGAGGAAAATCATGCAAACCCTCAAGTTTTATTATGTGGTGTTTACACCCGGTATCTTAATGTATTACATAATTCTTGTGTGCGTGCGTGTTTGTAACTTAATTCCTCCCAAACAACTGTCAGATTTTGATGAAACTTTTTGTGTGTGTTCAAGGGGTTTTCAGAATGGTTTAGATTCACAAACCAAGGCCAGCAGGATAACGTCTGTAGGGTCCGCTAGCATACAGAACACCTTATTGCCACCTTAATAGTTTATAAAAAAGTCCTACTATAGCTGGTATTCCTACCTAGAGGAATATTACATTTCTATTAAAAACACGACTAAGAAATAAGAGAACTTTCTTTTATTTCTTAGTCGTGTTTTTAATAGAAATGTAATAGAATACAAATCAGGAATGGTGTCTAAAAATTATCAAATTTTTTATTACTAGCTATGGATAATATTATAGGTACTAGATGTTGCTCATCACAGCCATGATATATTTTAAAAGTTATGATCAAAATCTTGTGGCCGTATCCTTCATATGGCCCTGAAATATTGTATCCACGCTTAAAATCTAAATGTCTGTTAAATGGCTTCAAGGCAAAACCACACCAGTAGGCTTACCATACAAGCTTTGTAGAAATATGAAACAATAGAAATATTGACAGATTGTTGAAATACTGGCAAATTGTTGGGATAAACTGACAGGTTGTCGGGATCCACGACCTCTGTGGCTCAGTTGATAAGCACGTTGGTAGCTTAAGCCGGGGGTCGCCGGTTCGAATCCCGCCGACGGAACAAAAAAAGTTTTTCATTGTTCATGGCTCTAGGATGTGTATTAAATAATAAAAATCTTAAATATGTGTATAGTATAAGTACAAAGTATTAAATATATTGCCGTTGTATGGTACCCGTAATATAAGTCCCTCGAGTAATTAGCACGGGGCCTGACTGACGTGTTGTAAGCGCCAATAAATATTATTATTATCTGACAGATTGTTGGAAATATCTGTCAGATTGTTGGGATAAACTGACAAATTTCCTTTGTGCATCTGCCACTTTCACCTTTGTTGTAGAAAGGAAGCCATGGTAAGCCCGTTGGGCGTCTACTGCTACATTTCAAATTCTATTTTACTGGCGTACCGTGTCGTTCCAATGTGGCGTAGTGCGGATTAAATCATACGATTTCATCCAAAAAGTTTAGGCAAAAATATTGTGTTTTGGCTTGTACACTAGTGCGGTTTCATCTTTAGTTGTTAGATACTCTTATTACCTATTAAAAGCTAAGTAACGTCGGTTCTTAATCAAAATATCATTTTTTAAAAAATCTCCTAAACAATCTCATGGATTTTCAATCAAAAGCCAGTATATGTCTTGTCCAATGCCATTGCGCACAAATAATATTTGCCAGTTATTAAGTTAGATGGTGTAAGAATCTTGTAATGTTAACCCCCGCCTGGGTAAACTTGTCGCCACATTATTAGTTAGGTATTACCCAATTTAATATAATGTTAATATGTGTAAGAATAGTATAATTAACTAACATAGTTCCAATTTTTGAAATTTTAAAAGACTTCTATTTTTACACAATCGTTACAAAGAATATTTCTTAATAATGTTAGGAAAAAAAAATATAATGACAACATAATGAATTATTTTTGCTATGGACAAAGACATTATATTAGGCTTTAGTACTTTAAATACTCAGTTTAGTAAGTAAAATCTAAAAGATACATAATTTTTATGGTTGTGATTTTTTTAAAAAGGCCAATAAATTAAAGAATACCCAATTACATAGATGTTAAGCATAATACATGTTTTTTTCATATTAAAATAATATCAAAATATATACAAAGCTTTCTGAAGGTCGAGACTACTTTAAGTCTTTTTGAGCATTTGTGACCTACACAAGGGTTCTCTCACCTATTACATTAGCATAATATTTCCAGGTAAGACATAATACTTAAAAATAAATAAAAAAGTCATTATAAATGATATAACATATAAAATAAAATTCTAGGTAGGCTTACATCTGCTTTTACTTGTATGTTGGTGGTAATAAGTAGTCAGTTCCTCTTTTCCCTTAATAATTAAGTTTATGTTACCCTTCACGTGTATTTAGGGATACTGGCCCCTGCAATAGAAAAATAAAAAACAAATAAATAACTGTTGAAACGTATCATAAAGCTTAAAACTAAATCAGATAAATATTATGTATAAGAAGAAATTTTGTGGAATAAAAATGAGAATAATAGATAAATATTTTTATGCAGAAATTTATTGATCGAAATATTTATGATGTATGTAATTACAATCCAACATTTTTAATTAACATGATTTTTATAAATACACATTCTAACCCTTTGACTAGTATTTTAATAACAGGAATTTTGGTTTAAAGTTACTGTAATTATTTAACTACGGCAACAATACAAATCACATTTTTTACTGCCTGTCTATACAGTTGCTGCATTGAGAAGCAGTAACAGCCAGTTGCAACTTGCAGACAGCTAGCTGCAGTTTTAGTGAAAATTCTATAATTATAATTTCTGTTTGGGAGTTTTATAACTAAACAGGTTATAATAGTGAGAAATAAGAGTAAAATGACTACATTTGAAAATAAGCCTACAAATGAATACAAAAAAATATTTTATAATTTACATGAAACTTGATGGTAGTATCTTTTTAAATAACATATATAGGTTTGATATACAATAGGTTTGACGAAATAAAAAATATATGACATTCTTAGCTAAAATATTCATAAAAAGCAGATTGTATATTTTGCTAGAAAAATTAGAGATAAATTCAAATAATGAAATTGAAATTGGAAGAACTGAACTAGAGCACTATTTGATTTTAAAGCTTTTCCTGGACTATGCTAAAAAAGAATAATAATAATTATTAAGTTCAAATGTAGCTTTTCTTACCTAACCAACATAAAATTTACTTTGCTAAAGAGAGCAACTATTTGACTGGAGAGTTGAATCTTACCATACATACATTATACAATAGTTTATATGTAAAAAAAAGTTATGTAAAAAACAGCTACTTCTTAGGCAATACATTATGCAACAAACAGCCTAATATTTAGCAATACTCATGCTAAGTATGATATTAATATTATCTTGGGGATATTCCAATAACACTGGCCTAAATCTTGTTTTACCAAATATATTACCAAGAAATATTTGGTACCCATGTCATGAGCCAAGTAAAAAATTTAAACAAAATGCTTAATATATAGCTCTGTTGGGCTTAAAATTTGTCTAATTTAACCCCAACAAATATATTTATTATAATAAAGACCTAAATAACCAAGTCAAGTAACGGCTTAGGGCCTGTTTCACCGCATCCTGATAAATGTTGGACCGAATATAATATTATATAATATATGACTATAAAATACATGACTTTTTTGACAGATTCCCTGTTCATAACCTGACAAAAAAGTTGTAGATAACCTAGCCAATACTTATCAGGAAGCATTTCACCGCTTTGTGATAAGTGTCAACAAGGCTTTTAATAACTAGTGTATGGCCTGATTTTTGCACAAAATATTGATATTGCCCGTTACTTGGTCTATTTAAACATATATTATACTGATGTGCAAAAGATTTACTCATGTTCGTGTGATGTTTGCCATAAACACTTGAATTTTATCCACACTTTAAAATAAAGAGGATGATTATTTTTAACCAACTTCTTCATACAATACATTTTACAAACAACCTACTCATTAAAAATGTCAAATTTCTTAGATCTAAGCAATGCGTTTAGATTTTTTGATCAACTGAAATTACATGACAAATCATAACTATATTGCCAAAAAAGCTCACAATTTTCATGATATTACATGATAATAATTGAATATACAGAAATGTAAATAAATAATTAATTGAACAATTTATAAACAAATATTTTCAAATGAAGATGTAAAATTAAGAAAATTTCATATTATTAGATTTATTTTAGAGTTCCTATTAAACTTTTTAGATTGCAAAGTTTTAGCTATGCCACTAACATAAAATACCTCAAAATATATTATAAAAGAATTACCATTCTCACAATTCATCTGTTACAGTGCTCATAAAAAATGTTGTTCGTTGTATTAAATTGGCTACCACTAAAGCCTATTCTATTATCCAATTTATTATGTATGTGTAATGTAATGGCCCTTATTTAAATGTATTTGGAATGCTAGCTCTATTTAATTTCTCAAAATGTATTTTACTCGTCCCATAGAATATGATAACAAATAATATTGTTTTTTGTTTTTACTGTAAATTAGTACGTATTACGCAAGGGGAACAAATATTTAATATTTTATGACTTATTGTTCATGTTAACAAAAACTTAAGTATTAACAATAATATTGTTAATTTTGTGTAAATCTAATGAACATACATACTTAAAGGTAGATAAGGTTATACATAGATAATTACACTTACAATTAATAAAGAGTGAGAAGCAAATTTTTCTTAAATCTATATGTTGACCATTGACTAGGCCGTTGTTATTTTTATCTTTTTTTATTTTATTTTATAATCATAGTGCAATTTAATAATAGTAAGTAATACTATGTGACAAATTAAAGGCCAATTCCTTATTACAAGAAATTTAGGTATATATTAGTACTGCTCAGTGTATAATTAGAAAAAGAAATTAATGTGGTTTATGGCTCAATATACAAGAATGATTTTTCCACTGTTTCCTATCCTCTACTGACACTTTTATTACAAAAGCCCAAACTCATGTAATAGAACAATTATGGACAAAAAGCATCCTAAGAAAGAGAAATATCCAGGAAGATTTTTATTAAATAAATTGAAACTATAATTCTAAATTAGTACTAAGTATAAAAGCTAACTTTGATTTTTAAGAAGAAAAATGGAAATAAGGAAGCTGCTATTGTTCCTATGTCATAAAATTCTTACATACATGGAAATTCATAATACTTTCTCTGGTCACTGTAAATGCCACATTTACAGTTTGACTACATCATTATTGTTTCTATAATCAACAGTATCAGTCATAAAACATACAGTTCTTAAATCTAAGATTAGATTTCACCTACTTTTGTATCATTATCAATTCTTATGTAAACCGAATGTATAAATAAGACACATTGGTATTCTCTACCATATTCTATTAGCTAATAAATAGTCGTATTTGCAGCCGATGAAAAGAATATGTTTTAAGCAGTACTCAATAAAGATGAAAGACTCAATGAATTAAAATATTTAAATAATTTATAATCATATATTTATAGCATGATTCACTAGAATGTTAATGTGAAATTCCATAATTGACCCCACCTGTATTGAGGTTGGTGTTCTCGGAGACTCCCGGCGCGGCGGGCGCGGGCATGGCGATGGGCACGGCTTGCTCTGCGGGTCTACCCTCGCTTCCCGGCTGGCTCGTCACCGGCTGGACTCCGTCCGAATCGTCGCGCTCCAGAGTGTGATAGTCACCGGATTCCTGTGGTGGGCGCGGCTTACACTTGCCGCAGCAGCAGTTGCAGCAGCAGCACAGGCAACAACAGAAGTAGCAACCCGTCAATATACCGCAAACGACAAACAGCGCTTTGCACCAGGTGCTGGTAACGACAAAGTAGGCGTTGACATTTTCTTCACCGAACTGCTCGGCTATGTACAGGCCAAGTGAGCCGTAGTTGTCGTAAATATTCCTCTTTGTCGTGTCGCTGAGTATGCTATGGGCGCGGTTTACTTCTTTAAACTTTTCTGCTGCGTCGGGATTGTTTGGATTTTTATCGGGATGGTATTTTAGTGCCAGTTTTCGATAACTCTTCTTTACATCTTCCGCGGTAGCAGTTTTGGGCACTTCTAGTAATCTATATAAACTGTCGCCTGCTGTAGATAGTTTCCTCTTGTCCATCTTTACAACTTATTAGTTAGTAATGAAATTATATAGAATTAACGATACTTATTACGATCAAATTATTACCGAAAGGACGTAACGATTTTATAATTTTATCGTTTTCCAAATTCGTGACACATACTGTACTTAGTACAACCACAGACAATATACATGTTAATTGTTATCAAAGCGATAGATAATGGTAAAATACAGCACAAATAAAGGGTATATATGCACGAGCAGCACGAGTGCATAAAGCAGATTTAGATGATAAGGAACATTTTTGGAAATTCTTGTTTTTTGCGTAAATGTAAATGAAGCATTTTGAACGGAAAAATTATTTAAAATATAAAAAATGTGGATTCTAAGTATGTATAGCTAGATAGAGTCATACAAAAGCTATTCAAAAATTGAGAGAAGAAAAATTGTAACATGAGAGTATATTTAGGCGCTTCTACCGTGAGTCATGACTAATATGTCTTCATTTAAATTTATTTAAAAGAGTTTACAAGTTACAACTGTAGTTGTCTAGTGCAGTCTTTTGGTGGATATATAAAAAAAATGCTGTCAGTAACTGTCACTTTGACTTCTGACATCTCTTAGTAGTCTGTGATAATTGTGTTCTATGTCTGTGGTTCTACTGGTTCTTAGTATATACTTTATTCTGATTTCTGTGTCTGTGGTTCTGACTTGTGTCACTTATGTCAAGTCGTAGTCGGCTAAAAAATAAAAATAAAAGAGTGAAATATTTTAGATTTTGCGGCTTTGTCGATAATTAAATCTGATTATAAGCCGTTAAAATATTTTTGTATAATTAGAGTTATTTTTGCATGCTCAAGAAATGATTTAATATAATCAGAAACCTAATATTTAATCCTAGTATATATATATCTATATCCTAGCCGGCTTCACGATGCGGGCTCGAAATATCTTTAACTTTTACCATCAGTTACTTCACAAATATCCTATTTTAATGCAAGGTGTACAAACTGGGCTGCTAATGGGTACAGGTGACATAATATCCCAAACTCTCATTGAAAAAAGGACAAGGGAACAATATGACTTTAAAAGGACTGCACAGTTTTCTTCTATTGGATTTTTTGCTTTGGTATGTTTCAAGTTCTTTTTCGTTTTTAGGGTTCAATTTTAAATCACAATATCGTAACCGAAAAGTTTGTCTATGAAGTTGTGAAACAAGTTTGATGTAAGAATTTTCTCAATTTATTAAACATTCCTTACAGGGACCATCTCTCCGTATGTGGTATGGCACCTTAAACAAATATGTGGGCTCGAGTGGTAAAACTGTTGCACTAAAGAAAGTATGTTATGATCAAGTTCTGTTTGCTCCAACATGTATATTTTTTATTTTGCTGTCTGTAGGTCTAATGCAAGGTAAAGATATTGATAGAATAAAGGCTGAAATGCAAAGTAACTATCCGGATGTTTTGGTAACAAATTATTATGTGTGGCCATTTGTTCAATTATTTAACTTTTATTTTATACCTTTACATTATCAAGTGTTAGTAGTCCAAACTGTTGCATTATTTTGGAACACTTATTTGTCATGGAAAACTAATAAGAAAATTGCAATTGAAAATAAAAAGCATTAAATTAGTTTTAAGATTGTTGATAATTATTATATTACTATAGAGTTATTTTAGTTTTTGAGAAGAAACTACTACTATAATACATATTAATATTATGATGAAATTGTACTGAAGAGCCTCCTAACTTAATCCACTTAGATCTGAAGAACAGAGCATGAATAATAAGATAATAATCTTAGCTCTACGCTATAGAAACTGTTTACTATGTTGTTCCTTGTTAAAATACTTATTATTTTCAATAAAACTTTAAAAAGTTTTTGTATATACTTATTTTAATTTTATCTACTTAATTTTTGAGATTGTTTTATTGCAACAAGTTTCATACAAGTAACTTTATTGCAACACTGACGATCATTTAATTCTACTCTGTCTGTCCACATTTCTGACGGAGTATCGCTTGTATCATTTTCACATGTTGCAGTATGATACAACAAATTCAACAAAATATTTGATAAAGCCATGTGCAAATGATTTTAAAATAAATATAATGTGGAAAACAACATGCGTACTGAAATTATAACAGCATAATTGCAGTTTTTTAACAATGTCGTTATCCATGAGCGGCGTATTATTTAATACTGGGTTCGCATTGTGAAGTGTGAACTTTAGTTTTATTATCTTAAGCTCGTTCATGGCTACCTTTGCCGTAAAGGACAAAAGGATTAAGAAGGTTAACGTCAAGAAATATACTGTCAATGTCACAAAATTGCAATTTGGGTTTTCTTGATTTTTAACCGGCTTATTATTATAATTCATTATCACTTTATCATTTTTTCGTAACTACGTAGGTATTTGGGACCAATTCCAGACAAACATCAAGGTTCTACATTTTATGAGCAGCAGATTCATTCATTGTTCAGCTACAAATTTTATCAGGTACATTGTGAGTATAATTTCTAATATTAACAGTTTATTATTGGAGTATATTGATGCATGTTATCGCTCCATTGCTATATTCTCGAAGTTACGTCATCAAATCTAATAGCTACAGGAAGTAAGGAAAAATTATTCTTGCCTTAACCTCTTCTAAATTTACATACAATTTATACAAAGACATACCCTGTTAACGAGTTTTGAACCTTATTGTCAAAAACATAGCTAAAGAAGCTCTAAACATGATTTGCTTTAATCATAATAATTTTATTGTAGCTAACAAAATCATATTTACTAATAAAAATATTGTAAAATTTGCTATTCAAAACATATAAAACATGCAAAAAGCAAAGAGATTAATGAATACATTTCATTAGAAATCAAATAGGTTAGTTTGATAAAAATTGTATTTAATACTAGCTTTTTCCTGTGGCTTCCCTCATTAAGAAATATTTTCATACAAACTTTCAACCCAATTTTCACCCTCTTAGGGGTAGAATTTCATTAATTACACATATTTGTTAATTTATTGTATATTTGTAAAATTAAATTTCATGTCTCAAACTTAAGAATTGACAAACTTTCAACCTCTTATTCGCCCCCTTAGGGGTAGAATTTTTAAAATTCCTTTCCTAGTGGGTGTCTACTCAATAAAGCAATTCTACTCACCAAATTTAATAACTGTAGCTTTAACATGTAGTGATGATGAATCAGTAAATCAGACAGAATTTGTTATTTTATATATATAAATTACAGATTGCATGAATTGAGTAATATTTGTGATAATGTAATGTAATCACCCTGACCTTAAAGGGGGTCAGACATAGTGTAAGCTGTGCTTCATACACAAGTGTTTTACAATCCAAAATCATTGTTTTATAATCATGCAAAAAGTTAAAGAAGAATTCAATGTTGTAAGTTAGCATAGTTATGTATTTATAAATGTTTAAGAATGGTACAGTACTTTAAATTAAATTATAATGTAAAATAAGGCAATATATTGTAATTGAAATTTTGTTAAAATTTTAGAAGCTAAAAATGGACAAACTGGAACTTGTGTCATCTAATAAGAGTTTTGGAGGCTACCAGAAAGTGTACAGCCATGACAGCTCAGAGCTTAAGTGTAAGATGAATTTTTCTATCTATTTACCTCCACAAGCTGAAAGTAATTCGAAGCTTCCCGTCATATTCTATCTCTCTGGACTCACTTGTAATGAACAAAACTTTATTGGGAAATCAGGATTTCAAAGGTAAATGGTTTATTTCAATATAGTAAAATGCATGTGAGAATATTTGTTATGTAATAACTGAACACTTAAGTTGTTACAATTGTTATCAGAATTATTTCACATAAAAATGGTGTTTTGGTTATGTCCAACATTGACCTACAGGTCTCTCTGATAAACATATAATGTCAAAATGTGTAACAAGATACAGATGAACATTCTCCAACAAATCATGCTATAGCACATAAATATAATTAGCATATAAATTAATTAAGCTATTAGGTCAATACCAAAACCTAAAATAAGCTATCAAACCAATTTCAATTAAATTTATTAAATAGACACCTTATTGCTGTTAAGAGAATATAATATTATTATTATTATTAAGAATGGTTTTGTCACAAGAAATTTATTTATATTTAATGCACAATATAGGTACAAAGGCAGACTTAATGCCTAATGACATTTTCTACCAGTCAACCTTTGGGTGTTCAGAAAAAGAGCAAAATTGTGTAGGTGCCAATAATGTAAAAAAAAATTGTATAATTCAAATTTACAAATTACTATCTATAATTAACTATATAGTACCTTATCTAACAAAATTACATGTAAAATATTATATGATTAGATATTAAAGTAAAGTATTATATTATATCAATAGTAAATAATAATGGATATATAATATAACATAATATACATTTAAATTACATAAAGTTCTTTGCAAATAATAATAATTATTAGCATAAGTACATAATGCAGCTGTTAGCTTTTTATAATAAAATTTATAATTTACAATTTGCAGGGTTGCTGCTGAACATGGAATAGTAGTAGTTGGTCCAGATACATCTCCTAGGGGAGTGAGAATACCAGGTGATGATGAGTCATGGGACTTTGGAGTCGCAGCTGGCTTTTACTTGGATGCCACTAAAGAGCCATGGTCCCAAAACTACAGAATGGGCAGTTACGTCAACAAAGAGTTATATGATTTAATTCTTAATGCATTCAATGATATTGTTGATCCTGAAAGAATTGGAATCATGGGACACAGGTAAATTAAAAAGTCTTAATAATAACACTGCCATCCTAAAGCTTAAATGCTGTTAACCAACATCTAGTAGAATTTGACATTTTAAAGCAATCATAATCAGAAAAAAAAATAATAATTTGTATATGTATATACTCTTTATTCAGATGGTAAATACATAATATTTATTTTTCAGTATGGGAGGTCATGGCGCTCTCGTGTCTCATTTAAAAAATCCAGGTTTATATAAATCTGTAAGTGCATTTGCGCCAATCTGCAACCCATCAGCTTGTCCCTGGGGTGTCAAGGCATTCACTGGCTACCTTGGTGACGATAAGAAGCAGTGGTCAGAGTGGGACGCAACTGAACTTGTGAAGTCATCTGAAGCACCCCCGAATACCTATGTTCCTCTGTTTATTGATCAGGTAAATTTGTCATTGGTTTGACTATTTTATTCAACACTAGTTGCGGCCTGCAGCTTCGTTGCGCAAAAATTTGTATATCATGGGGAACCACACATTTTCCTGGGATAAAAAGTGTCCTATATGTTGCCCAGACAGAATAGATATTTAACAAAAAAAGATTGATTAAATTCAATCTGTCCAGTAGTTCCTGAGATAAGCGCATACAAACAGATAAACAGACAACATTTTTTTGTCGATATGTGTTCTATTACTGCTCCTTGGCACCCCCACATTGATTATTTTGTAAAAATATTAAATGTACAGACACTCCGATTTTACTGTTTTTAACCGACTTCCAAAAACGAGGAGTTTATATGTTCGGCTGTGGATATATTTTTTTTATTATATGTATATTTTAATTTCAGGCAGCAAGGCCAATAATATAAGTTCCTAGCATCTAAACTTTTTAGAAAGTATATTTTAACGTTGTCATTGAAAAATCGAATGACACTACTATTCTTTTACTTTATGTTGTTAGTGGTAATTTTCCAATTACAGCACTAGAGCGCATTATGCGGCATAATGCTTAACGTTGAATGTTTCAACTACAGCAATGCTTCG
>JAOTAV010009668.1:0-27787 GCA_026546445.1 Cyclargus thomasi | reverse complement strand
AAAAAAAAAATAAAAAAAAAAAAAATATCCACAGCCGAACATAATAACCTCCTCGTTTTTGGAAGTCGGTTAAAAATTCGTTTCGTTCGCTGCGTTCAGCTCGTTTGGTTCGGATATATGTGCGTTTGCCGTAAATATGCTCTAAAATGACCCTTGGGTCTGGACAATTAATATTAACTGGTCACAATCGGGTGACTAGTTCTATAAGAACTCGGCTTGTCGGTTTATAAATATTTTGCTAATATTATGGTCTCATATTAAAAACATTTTCATTCATAAGCCGCCTGACGATAGAAACATTGATATACCTTAAATACTAGAAGAGACCCTTATAAATGAGCGTTTGTTTGCTTGGATGTTTGTCCATCAAGCATGCCGAGAGTACAAATATAGCGATATAAGCGAGCGGGAAACTTTCTACCCCTTTTTACAAAAGGGGCGTAGATGCAAAAACATGAAATTTTTTCCAATTCTAGTTGTTATGGCGGAGGTGCGTGAAATACCAATTTTATTTTAAAATATGTTTTAATATTGCAGATTTTTAATAAATAAAACGCTACGCACACTACAATATTCTGACATGACACGATAAACATACACTAAATACTCTTGTTAATGGTTGAAGTCTGTTATTTTTATAATAAAACTAGCTGACCCGTCGTTTTGCCATATAAATAATTTAGGGGGGTGAAAAATAGATGTTGGCCGATTTTCATAGATACCGGATAAGCACAAAAAATTTCATCAAAATCGGTCAAGCTGTTTCGGAGAAGTATAGCAACGAAAACTGTGACACGAGAATTTTATATATTACATGTTTTTTTTTTAATTGACAGTAAAATATTTTTTTCGTATGTAGTAAAAAAATAAAAATATTAGGACTAAACAAGTCCTCATTAGATTAAAATATCTAAAATGATTATTAAGTTTTCATTATACATCTCATCACTAGCTTACCAGCCCGGCTAAGATGCACCATCGACAAAAAAATTCTACACGTTTTCTTAATGTTTATCGATTCATCTCTCTTTATATCTACCGACCTGAGTATGACATACTTTTTCTCGAGTCTGTCAACAAAGTTAGAGATAGTTTTTGTTTTTTTTTTTAATCTATGCTATGTTTGTCTAATCATGTCCTTTCACGACAACACATTTTTATCATGTTTGATCAAGATATTGATATTATGAGAAAGGTTTAGTTTCTTGCCGCATGTCTGCAGTTTTGTTGATGCTTGTCTGTAACGAGAAAGTTGTCCTTTAAGGTACGCATGTTAGGGAAAAGAGATATATGTTGATATCAACAATATGACTATGCTCCAGAGAGAGATATATAATGTTGGTGCATCTTAGCCGGGCTGGTGAACCTTGTATTAGATTATTCCTAATATTAACCTTTGTTTAGACTTCCACAAGTATTTCAAGATTAAAATTAAACAAATGTTGTATATGTGTATTCAACATTTTGTGAGAATAAGTATAATATAAGTAAACAGAAAAAAATAATATTTTTGAAATATTATGATTATTTCGTAATATTTTCCATATTTGAATTAAATAATCAAAATATTTATTATCATAATAAACACATTTTTAGGGTTCTGTACTGAAGGGGTAATAACAGGACCATATAACTAAGACTTTAATGTCTATCCATCTATCTATCTGTTTGTCTCTAGGCTGTATCTAAAGAACAGCAATAGCTAGAGAGCTTGAAATTTTGACAGATTATGTATGTGTTGCCGATAGAATAACAAAAACTTAAACAAGATAAATTAAATATTTAAAGGGGCTCTCATACAACAAACATGATTTTTTGCCATTTTCTTTCTTTTGATAATAGGTGTGTAAAAAGCAGATGATGGACCTATGTCATTTGGTCATGATGCCATATAAGTCATGAACTGTCAGCTAGGTTTTACACATCGCAACCAATTTACTCGGATCTGCAATCTGACTCTATATAAACTTCCCTGATAGTTCATATTATAATAATTTATGTACATGTTGCACACAAAGGATAACACAACAATTATAAGGGATGATATTTGTAAAAGCAATTGTCCATATACAATGACACTCTACCAGTTCTCAGCATTCCTAGACTATTTTGGATAGTAATCCAAATCCAAGATACAAACATAATCATCAACAATTTTTGCTGAAATATGTTTAGTTATTAATAGGTTATCAATGCTGAAAACTGGAACTAAAGGTAAATGTCATGATATCAAACCTAAAAACTACTTTTAAATATGTATTTCTGTTATAGTACACAGTCACTTTAGGAAACTACCAATAACCCTTTTATAGTACGTAATGTAAGAATGAAAATTTTCCTGCTAATGCATCTATTTGTTGTTGGTAGTATAATAAAAACGTACTACAAATATTTAATTTAACATAATACATACATTTTTACTTCGACTACCTAAAAATAGAAGTATCGTCAACACAGATCGTCAAACAGTTCAAGTACCATTTCGCCGACTACAACTATTATTTATTATACATCAGATTAAAGCACGTACCACGAAAATTTTTAAACAAAAGTGAAAGTATAAAGTGAAAAGTCGCCAACCAAAACTTATAGGTAATCACACAATGAATTATTATGAGAACTTAAAATTTAGCTCTACCTACCTGTCCACCATAGCACATGAAACAAAAGTGCAACTTGAACACACCGAAATAAAGGTATATTAATAAAAGACGAGAAAAATTTCACCACACTTACTTTTTCATATAAGTCTGTAATTCGGCCAATTTTTTACACTTTTATCAAAATTGTGCACTTTCGATGCACAAGCTAACTGACAAGTGACAAATTGACATTTGGCAAATTGATTGACATTTGACGTCAAGTTTTTTTTATTACTAAATATTATGAGCCGACGCCATATCCAGTTAAAAGAGTGACAATTTTTATGTTAAAATTATACTTTGGTTTATAGGGGCCCTCAGGCCACAATCATACTCGTGGTCATCTCAAAAAAGGGATTTGGCGCCAGGGAAGTTTTATAAAGGCCTATTTCACTACACGGTCCACAGGCCCTACGCACCTGGCGGACGTGTCCCGTACATACAAAAGCATAGGAAACTTACTCCCTGTTATATATTACTCTACGCTGTGCTGGTACACAGTAGACCGTATAGTGGAACGGGTCTTATACTCCTGAATAACGGGCTTACGAGACGTCCTGTCAGTCTTGATTTGTGAACCATCCCTAAAAAACATAAAAAATGTTATCAAAATCGGTGCAGTCGCTTGGGAGGAGTTCAGTGACAAACACACGCTTAAGACCCGCGCGGTCGAAATAGTTACTGTAAAAAAAAACACTACGGTAAAAGAAAAACGTAACATTAAAATTATCATTTATAACAATAAACCATAATTTCAAATGTTATAATTTAGAGATAGGTATAGCAATAAAACACTTGGGTCCTTTTTATTTTTATTTGTAATAATTGCATTCGGTCACAACGTAATTACATACAAGATCATAGAATTTTGACAAAACTAGCAGTCTAGTAGGCATCACATTTTTATGCACTCTCAACCCACACTTGCAGTTAAATAATATTTTTTTTTAAATAAATTATTTTTGCAACATAGCTTTGCAACTTATTTTTAATAGTTTAAAATACAAATTACCATCCACATGACACATCATAGACCGAATTGTGATCGAAACAATATTATTATACTACCATATAAATGGCCTTTTACAAAAATGAAGTTCCTAAAATCTGATGTTTCTTTGTCTATTCATAAAAAATGATAACAAAATGGTGCTGTTCGGTGATAAGGAATCGAGGTACAAATAAAGTCTATTGAAGATTCAAATAAAGTCATTGTGTATAATCACCCTAATTTGCAAAAAGTAATATGTTTATGTGCTACATCCATTAAAAATGTAAAAATTAAAACCACAAATATGTAGTACTAGATACAATGACAATCTACAAATCCTGTGCAAAATATAAACATTCAAATATTAATGTTATTAAACTTACAGCACAGCAAAAAATTTTGTGTAGCAGTTTATGCATATGAATTAATAGAATTAAAATGTAATGTACTTTTAAGCAAATTCTGTACACAGTTGAGAAATAAAAAAGGTATTGCTGATGTTACACACATTTTAAGCAAAACTATTTACATTAACCTACAATGTATGAACTTAATCATAAACATAAAATATTTTATATGTCCAATGATAATATGAATTTTATAATACACACCAATGTATAACCGATATACCTTAACCAAAATTTTAGGGAAAGGTTCCAATAAAATAAATTTTCTAAAGTAACAAAGGAATGGATTTATATTATTTAGCTTGAAAACCACCATCAATTAGTTTATATTTGAGTAAAGTTTCTACTACTCATAACATATTTTACTTGCTTACACCACATTAACATAGAATCGAGGTAAAAAAAATTATATGTGAATATGATAAAATAAATAAATTCAATACTTATTTCAAATACAGAGCGTGAAATCAATTACTACGCACGTAAACTGACATTAATAACAGACAACAGTATATTACCACTGTCGCACTTACAGATGTGTTATGGTGGATGCTTTCTTTGGGCTAAAATACCATAGATGTAGTAGTGTAATTATATAGTCACTATTGTTATGACCGCTTAAATTTCGCCCTCTGTATATTGTCTTTGGTATTTTTGACAAAAAAAGCGTCCATTATGCACGCACTTGCAACAGCATTACAAACCGGATGTTATCAAACGAAGTTATTTATTACGTACCTTTAACAAATGACAATATTTGGCGTACTTTCCGAAATACAACCTAGTTAGTGCGCATAACGACATTCAACCGACGATATTACAGACCTTAGTCAATTGCAATAACGAGACCCCAAAAAAAATTATTTCAATGAGCTGGCCAAATTGTTAAACAGATCTGCAGTAAATCATATTTGGCTTCAATTATAGACGGCACGAGCACTGGCTAGTACCCTGGGGTATATTTCGGAACTTACCCATAAGCAAATCTTCCTAAAATGTTTGGAATGTGGTGTAAGGTCTAGAATACAATAGTTTTCCTAACATAGGCATTGTTAGCTCATGGACAGCTGACCCAGGGCCAGTAGCCTCTCCACAGCCGCGTTCACATCTCCAAATGTTGCAATCAGGGCTGGAAAAAAATTAAGTAAGTTAGCACATTTTTTCTATTCAATCTTTACAATAGGGTAATCTATATATTTAGCTATTTTATTAATCAAACAATCATAATATACTCTTTTATTTTTTTATTTGTAAGGGCAACTAGCCTCTTGGGCATATAAAGAGAAGAGGAGAATTGAAATATAAATTTTCTACTCATGACAATATAAGTACTCCTATTTATCGAAATATTAATTTCCTTTACTCTTTTTGCTATGCCGATATTAGTATTATGGTCTTAGTTCTATTAAAATGAACTTACCTTGTAAATTGGCGTCTCTGTTTAGAAATCCCATAGCGGTCAGCTGTTCGAGTTGCTGCGAGTATCGTTGTTCCGGCGGCTGCGAGGTGTTAGTCTGATTGTTTGCCATTGCTGCCATCATTCGTTGCATAAACTAAAAAAAACAATTTTTATAGTCTGTAGACAAATTTTTTGCATTTGATAATCCCGACTAAAACAAACAAGCCGGAAGTAGGATGCATTTTTAATGACCTTTCAAGACAGAAAGAATAAAGTATTTTATGAAATCCATACTAATTATAACAAATAAATATAATAATACCTGCGTGAACAACTCAGAGTTCTGTTGCTGGCGGGTGTTAGTGTTAGTAGTATTGGTAGTATTAGCGGTGGTGGTCGGCGGAGTGGCGGTAGCGGCGGCCGCGCCGAACCCTAGCGTGTTGACGAGACCGGGCGCCGCGGTCCGCAGCTGTTCCATGCCTTGTTGTATCTGCAGAAGCGCGTTCAGAGCCTGCAACATAATAATTGGAGCATGAAACACATATTATTAAAAAAAAAATTGATTTATTTATTCATTGTCAAACAAAATATAATTGTAAATAAATTGTCATGAAAAAAAAATTAAATTCTAATTTTTTTGTAAAATATATGCAATTTAATAAAGCTTTATCATTATATATAATTCTTCTGTGAGTGTGTATGTCACTGAACTTCTCTTAAAAGACTGGACCAATTTTGATGAAATTTTTTGTGTGTGTTCAAGGGGATCTGAGAATGGTTTAGATTCACAAAATAGCTCGGCAGGACCACGTCTACTAGTATGTTATATGATTCTTCTGTGCCTGCGTTCACTAAACTCTTTCCAAACGACGGGACCAATTTTGATGAATTTTGTTGTGTGTGTTAAAGGGATCTTCAGAATGGTTTAGGTTCACATATTAAGACCGGCCAGACAACACCTGCCGGGTCCAGTAAATAAATATATTCTCTATGCGTTTCCAAACATCATCATTTTTTCATCGCATTATGAAGAAATGTCATGTTTGGATATACGGTGTGTAACAAAAGTACGTGATAGTACTTCAGGGTGTTGTGTCTCTTATATATAGAGTTTAAAAGAAGCAGCGCTAAAAATGAAAAAAAAAAGTTTGGTAGTTTGTTTTAGCCCAGGGTCCAGGGACATTGGGTTTGCTCATACAAATCACAAAAAAAAAATCGCGGCTTTACATAATTCAAATCACTGGAATAATGTAAACGGGCACTGTAATGCACTGTATATTCCCGCGTAACCAGCACTGGATTGGATCACTGAACTGGAATGTAAATTGAAAGTAAATTAGTATGCTTCAGAGTTGTTGGTATACACCAGAAAAAACTAGTTTAGTTATTTCTCCCTTATCAGCACGTTACAGATTGATGCCAAGATGCCAATACAATCTGTCATTAAGTTGTGTAACAGCTATTATAAATTATGTCAGTCGCTATATTTACCAACAATTATATAATACATTATATGCACCCGTTTGATATAGAGCGCGCGTCATCTCAGGCGGTGACTAATTTTTTTTCACGCGTCTTATTTTAGCCGTAGCTTATGTCATTGTTAATACAGTGATGGACGTATTTTACATACTCGAGAAATTAGAAAAAAAAAATAAGTATAGACCATTAATGATAGGCTAATTAAAAGATTTTAGGTTTCAACTTAGTTTTTTAGGGTGTAGCATAGCAAATTAATTTACATAATATATTAAGAAAATATTTATAATAGAAAAGAAAGGTGATTGTAGAGTGTTATTTTGTCTATGACAAACGTAGGTATGTTAATTATAAATAGTAATTTTCTGTAAATATTTTGCTTAGCTTCGTTTCTTTACGTTTTTGACTAATAAGAATATAAGAGAAATAAAATAAAATTTCGGTACAAAAAGAAAAGAAAATAATGTACATACATTTTTTTTAATATCCTCTAGTTAATGTCCTTGTCTCCTCTCAAGTCGCGCCATTTAGCTTTGGTTCACTCAATCTTGTTTGTCAAAAATTTAAATTAAATTATCTCTTTGATGATAATAAGGATAATAATAATTGAATTAGTGGCAAAAAGGACTCAAACCTTGTAATTTAATCAATAAGGGTTTATGTAAACCTTAGTCGATTCTTTTTCTAAACATGTAGTTTTTTATTTGGCATCATTAAAGGTTTTTTAGTAGTTGAATCGGTGTTTTATTAATAGTTAGTTAGATAGACATGAATGCCATAGTTTAGGGCAATTTATTTGTGTAAATACTTTTAAAAATAAAATGAATCGGTCTTAGTAAATTATGTACTTGAAATATTTTAAGTGGGTACTAGAAAAGAGTTCAAACTAAAGCTATTCCTTTTTAAAAAGTAAAAGTGTCGGCACTGAGCTCGCTGTGGCAGAAAAATGAGCAAAAAGTTTTTAGAACTTTTACATTACAGTCTCTGTAAATTTAAAGTTTAACTTTAAGTTTAAAGTTTAACAACTAAAACTACAATATTCTACAATGATTTTGATTAAAATTATATTTTCTACATTTATTTTTTATTTATTCTACAATTAATTACAATTTCCCGCAAAGATCGAATCTGGTAGGTCTTTTTATTATTATAGATGCGACGTGTGTTTTAGGCATTTTCATTCTTTTTTCTAGTAAATACAGCTGCTGGTTGGGTCCGTATATATCCATAAAAATGTTAATATTCAAAAAATTAGGTTTCCGCATAGTGTATAATATAGAATAGCGTATTGTAACTATTTATAAATTCTATTTGTGTTCGACATTTCCACTAGATGTCACTCTTTCACGGACACGTGGCATCATTTTAAAAATAGAATGTCGGATTCAGATGTTGATATAATGGATTAACTTTTCTTTTGATCAGCAACTGACAAAATGATATTGTGTTAATGAAAACTACACATATTTAAGTAAAAATATTACCTTTATGAGAAACTAGCTTTTGCCCGCGACTTCGTTCGCGTGGACTTCAGGTTCGTCCCGTCTTCTAGTAATAATTTAAGTTGTATACAACTTAAATTATTACTAGAAGACGGGAAATTTAAGTTGTATACAACTTAAATTATTATCAAAACAATTTACAACAGTATTATAATACTGTAGTAAATTGTTTTGATCTATCTTGTAGGATTCAGTCAGCGTTTGCAATGTAAGCGCAAAAAATGTGTTTTTTTTTACGACCTCACATTAAAAACCTCAAAAATTGTAGCCTATGTGTTATTCTGATGTATAAGCCATATTGTGGTAAAGTTTCATTCAAATCCATTCAGTAGTTTTTACGTGAAAGAGTAACAAACATCCATACATCCATCCATCCATACTTACAAACTTTCGCCTTTATAATAGTAGTAGGACGAAGAAGCGAGCGAGGCGTGTGAGGTCCAGAAATGGTCTTGGGCTTAAATATTTTTTATGCATGAAATTTATTATATAAAAATAAGTCGGGTTTTCCTTCCTGACGATTTGACTCTAGAACTCACCAACCGATTTCGGAAAGGTCTCGGGTTGCATGAGGCAAAAAAATCTGTTGTTGCGACGAGGCAGGTGCCCGAAGGCCTAATGTACCTGCATTTATTATATTATTTTTACCTTCTCAGAATACGAGAGGCAGCCATGAGTCAACTTCGTCCAATTGATCTTTTGGTGCCCCTCCCCAGAAAGGACAGCAGTATCGCATAATATATAATATCATCCAGATACATTTGGGTCTTCGGGTATCTGACTTGTCACAAGCCGCAACACACTGAGAGCGCTATTTTAAGCCGATTTTTCTTAAGGCCGTAGTAATTTTTTCTTCTGTCATACATATTTCTGGCAAAGCAAAGTTTTCCCATGCCCATTTTCTATCAGGAGTTGTTTTTGATAATCTGATGAAATCCATTTTTTTATGTCTTGTAACACCGTAATTATTGGGCACACGGATTTAGTCCGATAGTAACAAATATTAGAATTATCTATTCTAACCAAATATCATACTTTTTTCGTTTAGCCGGTAATTATGTCAAATGGCCCAAAAATTTATGAAATGTGAATGAACTCCTTTCCAAACAAATCTCATACTTAAGTAAAGAGGAAAGATTTGTATGTTTGTTACGAACAAACTCAAAAAGTAATGATTCGATTTCTAAAGTTTTTGCACCGTTTCGTTATAACAGCGTGACATAGGCAATAATAATATCTAGGAAATCCGAGTGCGAGTTGGACGCACGTACAGCGGTTCCGTATATTCTGGAGGGTATTAGCTGACTTAGAATATAGTTACTTTTTTCTGATTAAATTCTCCAGTGAGATAACTTACTTTCTCGCGGTTAAAGCCGAGGGTAAGTCCTAGTAATAATATTAATTTGAAACTTTGAGAGTTGAGTGTGTATGTTTGTCACACTCTTCACGCTTAATGGACTAGACCAATCTCGATAAAATTTAGCACGGAGCTAGCTGAAATTCTGGATTAACACATAGGCTACTTTTAACGCAGGTAGCACCGCGGGCACAGCTAGTGCTAGTATAATAAAGAATCTCTTAATGATTCGTTCGTTTAGCAACAAAGTCAGTATAGTTTTCGAGTTTCTTACGCCGGTTCTTCTCGCCGGGTTAGTTCTCGAAGCGGTGGTTGACACCGTAGTTGCAACGTTAAACAAGTGTAATTAGAATACCTGTTTTGAATTAAAAATTGACGTTTAAAATACCTTTTCTTTTATGAGGTTACATATCTTATAGTTTATAATATAGTATCGAGTAACACTTTTATTAATAATTATTAGCTCAGTTAATAAATTTATCTATTTTAGCTGCCATAGATTACTCGTTGGATGGGCGCCATTACAATTAACATAACCCTCCTCGAACAATCGGTTACAATGCCATTACAAAAATGCGTATAGGCGTAACACTTACATTAGAAAAAGAATTTAGAGTGCTCCTGGTGGGCGAGAGAATTAGCTATCTTCTAATCAGCTTTCTATAATTGACAAATAACGAAAGAGTTACAAGTAAAAATTCAATTCATTTTAAATGGGTGCGGTAGGCAGAATCAGCAAGCACAGAAATGCTAGGAGAGAACCAAGCTCGATTTTTGTACAAAATTAAACTTTGGCGTATTTTTTGAAAATAAAAAAAAACTTCGTGTATCACAACATCATACTCTTTGTTTTTTGGTTTATCGGTTTTATTTTAAGACCGAGAAATTATAAACTTTTAGCTTGACAAACGAGAAGGATTTGTAGATTTTAACATCGTTACGCCGTACTTTGTACTTTACACCGTAGCTTGTCCCTACGCCGTAGATTGCGTCTACACCGTTACTTGTCTCTACGCCGTAACTTGCCTCTACGTCGTAGCTTTTCTCTATGCCGTAACTTGTCCCTACATCGAGCATATGAAAAACTTATGAGTGTTTTTGCACTGATAAATTACCCCCCAACCAACTAACTAAAACTGTATGCACCAATAAGAGACCTGTATGTTCGTACTCCGATACTTCCGACCAATCAGAGCGCCACTGCGCTCTGCCCAAAATCTTTTTTTTTTCGAACAAAACTAATAACTTTTGCGCTCTTTTGGTTCTATACTCGATGCATGGTTTCCACGACCACGAGGCAGGAATTGTAAACTATAAACAATAAAGTCATTTAAACCAATTTATATGAAAAATAAATGTTTTATTGATTAGGCCATTGATTGGCGATTGAATAATGGATTGGACGAGCTCATAATTGATTGTTTAAAAACGATGTGTTTCAGCGGACGAGGAGGTGCCATCGGAGTCGCAATGCCGTCCGTACATAGAGAAAGCGTTAAAGGAAAAAGTCTCGGGTGACGTAGAGCCAGGTGAGTACTCTGGAATATAATAGTCATTTGGTAAATCATTTCCACGAGGGTGGAAAAAATTTATCTCACGAAATGATTTATTTGGAATAAAAAGTGTGCTTTAATAAGTCTGCTTATAACCTTTCTGTATACTTTTCATCAAAGTCCGTTCAGAAGTTTCGGTGTGACTGACCAGCAAATATCTAAACTAAAGAACATTCACATTTCATACCAATATTGCCAAGATATTGGCAATTATTTTATTTAGTACATAATATTCGACAAACTCAAATAACCGAACTATTATTCTTATTGTAGTCTAAATTAATTCAGATATTTAAATGTTTTATATATATTGGTATGCAGGCTGGTGTAAAAGTTATGAATAAATTATTAGTAAAATACGATATTGTTTAAGGTCATATTTAGGGGTCGTAGTCGAGTTAACCGCAAGTTTTTATAATATACATCAGAAAGTAATTCAACTTGGGATCTGTTTTACCACTTTCTAATAAGTTTCAGATAGGCTAATCACGAGATTTTTGACAGATTTTTCATATTCTCTGTTAAATAAATAGCAACTTGCACTCATCAGTAATAAGTGGTGAAGCAGACTCTTAATAAGTTAAGACCAGTGTCTTTATGTGTTGGTGAGTTACATATTAGGTTGGCTAGGTTGGAAACAATACAATATTAAGTTTAGTTTAGTTTACACGTAATCTTTTCAACGTCTTTCCCAATAAATACGAATTCGTGTGTTTGTAAATTAATTGGCAATTAATACCACACCTGTACTGATTTAGTTGTGTGATACATTATTATTGTACGTTCAAGTGTCAGTGGACTCGCATTTTTCTGCGCAAGAGGATTTTAAAAGGGTGACATAATGACAGCAAAGTGGCAGACTTATGGCTACATAACGACAGTAAATACACTTAGTCATGCTAACCTTCGACTGTTGCTGTTTACGTCTCCCCCTATTTCCATTAATGTATTACTAGCACATGATAAAGTTCATTTATAATCTAACTAAAATATCTATCGTAGCATTAATATGAAATCACATTATATTTATCAGTAAATCGTATCGTTTCAGATTCTCAAGAAAAAAACGATTCAAATGAAGCAACGGTGGATGACGATACGAAAGAAGATACATCAGCAGAAGAAGGGAAAGCGGAGGCAGAAGACAGTAAGGAACAGGATAGCGGAGAAGTTGAAGCGCCCTCTGTAGAAATAGCTGATGAACCTTACACGTCCCAAGTTTCCGCTGAAGATGATGGCGATGCATCTAAAGAAGACGCAACAGTAGAAGAAACAGAAGACAATACGGTAGAAAAAACTGAAGATGCGACGGTCGAAGAAACGGAAGACAGCGCCGAACAGAAAGAGGGTGAAGCAGGAGATAGTGAAGAAGCATCTGCTGAAGAAAAAGAATCCGAAAAAGGTATTATTAATTTCAAGAATACGTTTTTTCATCATTTTACATTGCTCATGTCTCATGAGAAGGTCATGCTTTGTTTTATTAATTTACAACATGGGTAATTAAAAAAAGTTACAAATAGAGGAGTAAAAATACAATTTTAAGTTAAAGTGGTTACAATGTAAGTGGTGTACTAAAGTATATTTGGTCATATGTAATCGGTATAAGTATCTTGATTTCACGAAATTCATCACATTTTGACCTTCAATTCTGTCTAAAATTGCAGACAGTGGTGAAGTGGCAGCCGATGGTGACAGTAAAGAGGATGCGGAAGCCGCTACCGAGGAGCAACAAGATAGCCAAGAAGACCAAGCCGATAGCAAAGAAGTGACAGATGACAGTCAAGAAGTTCAGGCAGAATCTCAGGCGGATGATGGTGAGAGCGCTGAAGCTGGAGATGCCGCAGAAGATGCATCTGAAGAAGCTGCAGACGATGGCGATAGTGGAGAAGATAAGAAAGAAGACGATGGATCTCAAGAAAAGGCTGAATCTAAAGAGGACGAGCAAGCTTCCCAAGAAGAGAAGGAAGATTCCAAAGAGGAAGCAGAAGACAAACTTGACGATGGAGACTCTAAGGAGAAGGATGAATCTGCTGAGGTCGCGAAAGAGAGTGAAGAAGAAGAAGACAGAGTTAAGAGAGAGGCAGAAGACACTGAAGAGGCCAAGGACAGCGGCGAAGAGGGTGAAGAGGCTGCTGAGGAAGGGTCCGAGGAGGAATCTCAGGAAGGTGCCCCAGAAGAAGACTTATTACTGGTAAAAATATTGTGTAAATTTTCATAAGCGTTGACTAGTTTAAGCCTCAATAAGCGAGATTTGTGAATAAGCCTTAGGTTTTATTCCTTAACCTAAACACTCTGTTTCTAAACCAAACTCTTTTGAATTACTTTTTAGAAGAGTCTCACTTTGTGCACATTATTTCAGACTGGAGAAATACCCGAAAACCTGAGATCGCGCGACCACATCATTCAGATACTCCGCCTGGACGAGGACGCGAGCGAAGCGGAGCTAACCATCGAGAAATCAGCGGAGATCATACTTCGAGACCTGAAGAGGCTCTACGAGAATTCCATCAAACCTCTCGAGGGTCTATACAAATACAGGGACCTGAGCAACCGACATTTCGGTGATCCGGAAATCTTCTCCAAGCCGTTGGTACTGTTTATGGGTCCGTGGAGCGGTGGGAAGTCCTCCATACTGAATTACCTCACCGGCATTGAATTCACCAAGTGGTCTTTGAGAACAGGTGTAGTATAATTTTAAATAGATCAAAACCAAGACTTCTTTCTAATTGAGTTATGATTAAACTGCACACTTTTGAAGATTTAACAATATTATTATCATTGGTAAACCATATATTATACGCATTGCGAATCAATCCTTTTTATTTTCATACCAATTGAATAAACATGAACACACACAAATCTCTGTCTTTCCACAACATAAAATTTTATTGATGCACAGGGTTACTATATGGGCGTAGTTGATTCGTTGACAACTATGTCGGACCTAGTGCCCGGGATACACGAGGACAGTTTTTCAAGCCGAGACAACGAGATAGTTCTCTTTTGGACTGCCTTGGCTTTCAACAAATTACCTTAGATTACAATCTTAAGGCCGCGTTTTCATCTGCAAGCAAACTCGCGAAAGTCTTGTCTATATCGTTTACATGTTGTGCAAATTACTTTAAATTTATTTCTGCAATAATCGTCGTGCGAGAAGCTCGCGGTTAGTCGCAACTTATCGCGCATGTATTTACACACGAATGCTTACGAGTATGTCGTGTAGCTGTTAGAACTTTACATTAAGTTTACGCGTACATTTTTAGATAAGCTTTCGTAAGTACTTGCAGGAAGCACTTGACTAACTGTTGCGACAGCACTTGCTACGGTGTTTACTCTTGCAAGCTGGTGTCAGACAGACTGTGGGTCATTTTTCGCGAAAGTTATCTTGCAGGTGTAAATAAGGCCTAAGAAATGAAGCAAGTTTTGCAGGTAACGAGGCCAGACTTGACATTTCAATGACACTAGCATGCTAGTTGTCCTACCTTGAAAAACTTTCCTTGTGCATACCGGGCATAATGCGAATCTAGTGAAAGAGTCTATTGTCATTTTCACACGCTGCTTGGTTTCCAGGCGCCGAGCCATCCCCGGCATATTTCAATATCCTGATGCATGGCAAGGAGCCGGAGGTGTTAGACGGCACTCAGCTGGCGGCGGACTGGACTTTCTCCGGCCTTCAGAAGTTCGGCCAGGGGCTGGAGGAGCGGTTGAGAGGGCTGCGGTATCCCAGCAAGCTGTTGGAGAAGGTCTGACTTCAATATTAATATGATTTAGTTTTTTTTTATGATATTAAAAGAGAAAGCGAGCAGATGGGTTACCTGATGGAAAGCAACTGCCGTTGCCCATGGACACTCCCGACATCCGAAGGGTCACAACTCGCAAGTGTGCTGCCGGCTTTTTTATAAGAGAATAGGGATAGAGGATTAGGGAAGTTGGGCCACCGGTAAAGTCACTCACTCAACGAACGATAGGACAAACTTTTAGTTTCACGCCAGTTTTTTGTAAGGGCGTGGTATCATCCCGGTCGAGCCGGCCCGAGTGTAATACTAGCATTTACTGCACTATTTGAAAATTGGTAAGGTAATCTTTTTAACTAAGTCTACGCCAAAAAACTAATCGACTGACGAAACGAATCACGTTTCGGCGCGACGGAAGGACATACAAATAATATAATTTCCCATTTTTAATACTAGTAAGGATGTTCTTATAAATAAAATATTTCACGGGTACATGTGCAGTTGTATAATGGGGGTAATTGCTTTCAATTTTCAAAAAAAGAGCCACTTGACGGATGTCATTTGGTCGGAATATGTCAATTTTATGTAAATCGTGCTCTGTCGGTTGAGTTTGACATAACGCGACCAAATTACTTAGATCCCCGATCTGCTTCAACTTCTCTGATGTACATCGTAGCCACCACACGGTATTCTATGAACTACTCAAAACCACCTCATGTGCTCCATAATAACATTGGTGGTCCAATGGTTGAGCGTGGTGGACCGCTGGAACTGAAAGATTTTTTTATGTCGATATCACTTCAAATCTCGTACAAACTGTGTCAAAAAAGCGTTCCAGCGATTCGAACGATTGCCAATTACGTAGGCTCTACATAATCGCTGTTGATCGTTGATCGGTATGCGGCACGATCGTCGTGCAACCGTCCACATAATCAGAATACTCTGACTTAATCGTCCGTAGTACGAACGTTCTCAACACACCGATCAAAGGCGAATATAAACGTTTACGGCAGACAGAGGCGAGAATGACGTCTACACGATCGTGCTGCTGAAGAGGAGCCATTAAAAAATCGTTCTCTTTTAAAACGCACTCTATTTTTTCCAACCTGTGCTTACTTTTGTCCTATCCAAGAGAAGTGCCCTCTTTATAAACTCACTCTTTATTGCCAAACTGTTAATTTTTTTCTGTCCAGGTGAACATAGTGGAGATCCCCGGTATCCTGGAGGTGCGGAAGCAGGTGTCACGCGTTTTCCCCTTTAACGACGCCTGTCAGTGGTTCATAGATCGAGCAGACATCATCTTCCTAGTTTACGATCCGTCCAAGCTGGACGTAGGCCCGGAGACTGAGGCAATCCTCGACCAGCTTAAAGGCAGGGAGTCGCAGGTAAGAATGGATATTGCTGTATCGCATCGCTATTTAAATAGGCTGTGGGAAAATTAAAAAAAGGAGTGTTAGGAATAATAATTAGAAATAATAATAATAATAACATATTGTTAGAAATAATTTGCTTGTCACATTGTCCGCGATGGTCTCATTTCCTGAACAGATTTGAAAACCGTGTGAAATTTGACGTAATTTTGAATATAGGTTAAAGTTTAAACTCAATTTCACCGATATATCAGAACCGATCGAGCTGAAAGCGGCAAATAAAACGAATTTTAGAACACGATGTTATGTGAAATGTCATGCCTGCGCCGAATCTTCCGATTCGTTCGCTATCAATGTCAAAGAGGGATTGAATTCAAATAGTTCGGTTCTGATAGTTGTGAGTTCTAAGCCAGGACAACATCAGTCGGGCTAACTAGTAAACTGTCGCTGTTCCAGACTCGCATCGTCCTCAACAAGGCGGACACCGTCAAACCGGAGGAGCTAATGCGCGTACAAAGCGCGCTCATCTGGAACATATCACCGCTGATGAGCTCAGCGCAGCCCCCCGTCATGTACACGGCGTCTCTCTGGTCTCTGCCCTACGAGGCCGGGGCTCCGGTCAGGTTGCTGCAGGCCCAAGAGAGAGAGCTTTTAAAAGATCTCCGACACGCCGTCGACAAGAGGATCGAGAATAAGATCGCTAGTGCAAGGAGGTTTGCTGTAAGTATTATATTCTTTTTTTTATAACGTGGCGGGCGAATAGAGATCACGATGGAAAGCATCTATCTTTTCTTACATCAGAAGAATTGCAGGAGAGGCTGCCTTCTAAAAAGAAATACGCTTCTTGAAGGTTCTGGCATGCGAACTTGTGCAGCTTGACAAAAAAGTCTGCAAGGGCTGTGACAGCTATAAGTTTTTGTTAATGACGTACAGCTCCAGTAAAAACTACTGTGTCAAGCGTAGCGTAATTGGGTTGCCCATGATAGGAGAAAAGCGCATTTGAAATACACTTTTTTTCGTTAAGCTGTGCTTAGAATATTCATGAATATATTTCAGACTTATTTTGTCCTTGCAGGTCCGTGTAAGGAACCACGCCAAGATGGTGGACTGCTACCTAACGACGTACTACAACCACAAGACGATATTCGGCAACAAGAAGCTCATCTCGGACGCCATCATCGAGAACCCCCAGAACTACCACATCTACGAGGGGCTCAGTACGCTCACTAACATATCGAGGTCAGTACAATCAGGGAAGCTTAAACAGAAACGGATCTAAGTGTTCAAGGGGTCGCGTTAAGTTAGACTCAGCCACGACAGATTACGATCGAGTTACATGGAACAAGATGGAACTGACATATTCCGACGACGAAATGACTAAGGTCCGTCAGGCGGCATTAGCTCTACCTGGGCGAGATTCCTTCGATGCTCCGTAACTTAAATTCAAAAATCGTTTAGCCTAAACGCCATATAAAGATATGGTGTGCGGTGGCCTGTTTTACCCCGTGCCTCGGACGGTCGATGACGATTGACGATGACGATCGAGATGACGGATTTTCGTAATTTGGTCGGGTTACAACGATTCACAATGCCGAATTCGATTTGGATTCGGAAGCTTCGTTGAGCTCCAACCAATAAACGCTCGCATTATGCATTGACCTGCAATGATCGAACGTAAAGTTTCCGAGTATTTTTTTATAGAATTAGAGGCCTTCAACTCATGAAACATGAGAACAGTTCTAAATGGGATGCCAGCATTTTTAATGAGGGAATGTGTTACGGGAATAGAGAAAGGGAAGGAGTAGGAATAAAGGAGCTATCGGCAAACTCACTTACTCGATGAAATACAGCGCTCGCAAGTATTCTGTAAGGGTGTGGTATTTCTCCGGTCGAGCCAGTCTTAGCAAAATTCATCAACTTCTTAATTAAAAAACAAATCACTTTCCAGGTACGACCTGCCCGACCCGGAGACGTATCGCGACTTTTTCCGTCTGAACCCGCTGTACGAGTTCCAGCAGCTGTCGGCCACCTGCACGTACTTCCGCGGCTGCCCCATCAACCGCCTCGACGTCGCCATCGCCTACGACCTGCCCGAGCTCGTCGGCAAATACAAGAAGATGGTCGAAACCGCCACACCGCAAGGCATGCCCAAAAGTTGAAGCCGCGTGCTCTCTCGCGCGTAACGCTATCCGCGGCGCGGAACCATAGACAATTTGGGCACATTATGCATTTCTTTTTTAATTGGATTTTTTGTTTCGTCGAAAATCGCATTTTTTTTTATTTTTTGCTATCGCTTGCTCCCGACGGTGACGGTTTTGGGTTTTTGTTTTGTAGAAAATGCAGGAGACATCCAATTTCCTATTAACATTATTTTTATACGAATGTCAAAAGCAATTTTAATATTCTAGTCATTAAGTTTGTTAGTGAAAGTTGTTACGTACTATTTATTATAATTTATGGCGCGTGCTGATGGGGGGTGAAAAAGATTTGCGTTGCGGTCTCTACCCTGAATCTCTGTTAGATCGAGACATTGTGAATATTAAAATAAAGTATAAATAAATATTGGTGTTTCATTTGCCATCAACAACTATTACCAGCCAAATAATATCACGGGTGTATATTATATAGCTTCAACTAGCGAAATAGCGCAACTTTTTAAGAGCTAGCGAGATTTTTTAAAATGCTATGATATTGGGTTTTTCCAAAGCGTTCTACGAGTACTCAGTTCGTTTAACTCATACGATATTTACGATATCCCTAGGTAGTCTGTTGTTTAACTAAATGATAATTTTAGATAAAAATAAAAATAATATTGTACTACTAACGCCATCTATGACTTGAGATGTGCAACTACTGTTAAGATAAATATAACTTTACAGTAGCACATCTCAACTCATAGATAGAGTTAGTAGTAAAATATTGTTTTTATTATTGTCTATAATATTATTACTATATATTTCATTTTTAAACACATCTACACATGTACCCAACTTACTATACGAAAGCCTAATCCTTATAGTTATTATAGTTTTTCCGTAAAGTGTACCACAAACATGTACTAGGAGTGGAGTATAAAGGGCTCGCTTTGCTCGCCCAATGATCTTACGTAAAAATGTGGCCAAGTGCAAGTTGAACTTGCCCATGAAAGGTTCCGCAGCAGCAAATAGGTAAAGTGTTTATTTTATATGATCAGGTAGAAGGCTAACGAGCAAACGGGTTATCTGATGGAGTGCAACTACCGATGCTCATAGGAACTCGCAAGTACGACGGATAGGAATGGGAGGGACCCCCAGTACACCCCCTTATATACGCCCATGATAAATATTATGTTCTTCATGCGTGCTTTGAGAGATTCTGTGATGTGCACTAGCGTCACAATAAAAATGATAAGCTTTCAATTTTGACACTTGACAGTGACAATTGACATTACTATAAAATATTTTTTGAGGATATTTTATCACAAATATAGGGTTATTATTTTATTTACACATCGAATAAAAATAATACATAATTTGTATTCATTGCACAAAAATATAATAAATAACTTAAGTTATGCACACAGACTTGTCTCCACATTTACACACAGATGAATGTAATTTTTTAATTAAGTTATTGCAAGATTGTCATGTTGAGGTTGGTATTGAAACTAAAACTTTAAAATTCTGTTTATTCCCAAAGAAAACAATGATAATGTTTTAAAATATGAATAAATGAATGCTATTTGTAACTTTCATCTGTCGTAAAATGTCCATTATCTATAAATATCATATCTTAGAAAATGTTACTGTTGCATAATAATTAATTTATTGCCCCAATTTTAAAAGATTGTTGCTTAGTTATAGTCTTCTGGATTTTTCAAGTTTTGTCATCAATTTTGTATTTTCGTAGCATCCATATAGAAAATTCATTGGATATTGCAATGATTATGACAGAGATATGAGAAAATGTCTCAAAGCAGAGAGATTGAGACGCCAAAAAGCAAACAACGAGGAAGCCGCCCGTAAGCACGCAGCGATTCGCGCCAGAATTTTAGCCGCTGAGCAGCAAAAAGCCCAACAATAACATGGATTGTGACATCATTAACTCTATTGACCTCACCAACAAAGACACTTTTAAGTCTTTCACCGACAGATACTTTAGTAAACGCTACATTCTGAATGTTGATGGAATCCCAAACAACGACATTATGTTGATGTTCCACTCAAACCGAATAACTTTGTTGTGTCTTGCACCGAGTCATTTCTTTTTCAAAAGACCAGACAAATACAAGTTGAACTTTACAATAGGCAAAATTGATAGATTATGCAACACAGTTAAGGGTAAAGGTAAAAAAGGTGGTCAGATGTTAACACCTAAGTCTGCTATATGCCAAGTGGAATGGGAAGATGGTAGCAGCTTTGAAATACCTTGTGGAATGAAAGGTACACTAGTTGAGGTTAATGAGGAGCTGGTGAAGCAACCTCAGCTGTTACGAGAGAGACCTGACTCTGATGGGTTCTTAGCTATTATGCTGTCCAGTATTACTATCTCGGACACCACAAAAAATGAGTTGTTAACTCATGAGCAGTATTTAAAAGTTGCTAACTGTAGTGTAAAGTAAATAAATATAATTTTTTAAATACTAAAGTTGTTTATTTTTACTACACATACTTTCCTTTTAAACTTTTTATATCATAATAAAAGCAAGTAGTCACTCAGGATAATAAATTTTGCAATAGCATCAATGAAGATATTAAAAATAATGAAATAAGCCTGCCAACAAGACTGTACAAATTTCATCATTAAAATTTGTTTTTTCCCTCAGGTCCATTACAATAACAACAGCTTGTAAATATGCCGTTGTTATCTTAATTTATTAACTTTCTTAACTAGCTGACCTTTGACTTTCAATTTGATAAATGTTACATTACTCGATGTAACTCATTCTGTACTAGTGTACTATTGCAACATTACTTAAGATGTTTGTCAAAAATATATGCGTTTTCACTTACAGTAAATGCAGTCAAAAGTATTTAACAAAAATATTATGTAACCGATTGTACAGTGATAGCAAAAGTGTTAAGACGCCGCTCTACGACTTACACGTTAAGAATGGAGGCAAAATGGTGGACTTTGCTGGATTTCTCCTGCCGGTACAATATTCAGACCTGACCGTGTCCGCTTCTCACCTGTTTACGAGGAAGAGTGCGTCCATATTCGACGTATCCCACATGCTGCAAACCAACATTCACGGTAAAGACTGCGTGGAATGGTTCGAGTCTATATGCCCAGTGGACTTAAAAGGTATGGCCAACGGTTCCAGTTCCCTGACTGTCTTCTTGAACGAGAGAGGTGGCATCATTGACGATTTAATAGTCACAAAAGTGGCGGAAGACAGACTGTACGTCGTATCGAACGCGGGCCGCTTGGAAGTCGACAAGCAGCACATGATAGAGACTTCGGAGATTTACAGCAAGAAGGGAAAAAATGTTAAGGTCGAATTCTGGGACTGTAACCAGAGGGCTTTGATTGCAGTGCAGGGTCCGAACGCGGCGTCCATAATGCAGCCACTGACAGACTTCTCGCTAGACGATCTAGTCTTCATGACATCTAAAACCGGTAAAGTGGCTGGAGTTGACTGCAGAGTAACTCGCTGTGGGTACACGGGTGAGGACGGTGTAGAGATATCCATTCCCGCTGACCAAGCGAATACAGTCACCGAAGCGCTTCTTCAATCCAAGGACATGAAGCTAGCCGGATTAGGCGCGAGGGACTCCTTACGCTTAGAAGCCGGATTGTGTCTATACGGGAACGATATAAATGAGGATATTACACCAGTCGAAGCGGCTCTCACTTGGCTCGTTGCCAGAAGACGCAGAACGGAACAAAACTTCCCGGGAGCGTCGATCATCGTTCGTCAAATCAAGGAGGGAGTTCAGAAGAGAAGAATAGGCATCAGGCTAGAAGGCGCTCCGGCGAGAAGAGGCGCTGTTCTTAAGGACGACAAAGGGACGACTGTCGGCAACGTCACAAGCGGCTGCCCAAGTCCGTCCCTGGGAGGCAACGTAGCTATGGGCTACGTGCTAGAGCAGTTCAAGAAACCTGGCACCCCCCTATCAGTCAACATACGAGGCAAGGATATTCCCTGCGTCGTCTCCAAAATGCCGTTCGTCCCCGCCAAATATTACATTAAAAAATAAACACACCAACGTTTTAAATTTTATTTACAAATTGAAAAAATATGTCCGCGTACATTTAAATGCGAGTTAGCTTATCTATACAAACAACAAAAATATAACATATAACTGAGCAACAAATACACTCACAGAGTTTTACATCGTTGGAAAGTAGAAGGAATGTGTGTACAATCTGCAACTAATACTGTCGTAGTACAGCGATATCACAGGATCTCCTCGAATTGTGTTAAAGTTATATACTTTGTGACAGAGGGCGCCGGCATTTAGAAAAACTAAAGTGTTCATTCTCAATTGATACCTTAAAAAGAAACATACACTCCTAAAACGTAACCCATCTAGCTAAGTTCGGTAAAAAATGCACACTGTAAGAGATGCATAAACATACCCAATTTCCATATTGTATACTTCATAAGTTTTAAAATTATTTTAGGCAAAATAAAACACTCACCACTAAATTAATTTAAAAAAAATTTTTGAAAATTTGATCATTTATAAGTTTCTATCTACTCTATCTCAACGATTTCTGCACCTATTCGTTCATTTTTTAGTGCTCGGCGCCCAATCACAATCATTTCCTGAGATATTTTATATTTACAAATTCTAACTTATAATATTTTTTGCTCAAAAACATAAATGTTTATTTACAGGATGTAACAAAACAAAGCGAAAAGAAAGAATACACATCCTAAAGAATACTTTAGGGTGTGTATGTTCCTCTTATAAACAAGTTTAGCCTTTTTTCGTTACACTCTGTATAACTAACATAATAAGAACTTAAAAATATTTTTATTTTTACAATAAAACTGCTGCGGCGGGAAAGTTTTTTTTCTACTCCCTGTTCTATAACAAAAAGTATTTTTAATTTTGAAAAAATATAATTATTCTTTCATAAGTATACAATATGAATATAATTAAGTACGTAAACCATTAATTCTTCCTTTTGAGCATTTACAAAAATGTCATTATTTTTTGCAATAAAAATTGATATTAATTTTAATTCGAGATAATAATAAAGCTTCAAATGTTTGAAAATTTCATAGTTTAAGGTTTAATATATTAACCCCCTTATGAAAATATTTAAACAGTGTTTAACTAATCAAGTTTCACTGTCCCTTTCTGTCGTGTGAAGTTTTCAATATTCCAGAAAAGGACTGCGAATCTTGATTAGTACATGTTTAAAAATTTTTATGAATAAAGTGGTATATGTTTAAGTATTACACGTTCGCTCAACATTGATGGTATGGTTCATTAACCCTCTGTTAAATTTCTATACAAACCGCGATTGCCAACAACAAAGTCATAACACTTTGTTGTTGACAATCACGTTTTGTATGGAAAAGACAATTTTTTTTGACGGTGGGTTAATTAACCATACCGCCAACTTCGAGCGAATCCACAATAAGTAATTTACAAGTAGCAACCAAAACAAATAAAAAAGTAAACAATGCGACACAATAATTGTAATTATGTGATTGAAATAAACACAAGTTTTAGGGCCTGTATCACCGCTTACAGGATAGTTTTTCCACAACTTTATTTGACACATGTTGTATGCAAAACCTGTTAAAAAAGTTGTGGATAGCCTAACAGAAACTTTATCAGTAAGCGGTAAAAAAGGCCCTTAGAAGTGCGTGAATTTCTTTACATTGTTTTGCTCTTTAAGGTTATGTTCACGCTGATGTGTGCGTGCATCGATGAGCATAACACACACAAACACACTTACAACGAAACTACGCCTTCCTTTGTCGAGTTATAAAAATGTGTGCAGCATAAAATATGTGTAGTTTTAGCTACAAGGCACACATACTTAGGTCATATTTCAGATTTCTGATCTGACCTAACGGCATGTTCATTTTAAAAACTGAAAAATGGAATGAAACAAAAGACAAAGGACTAGAAAGAAATTAGAAAATATGAAGGCAATAAGATGATCTAATTTAGATATTAATACAGTAAAGACAAAAAAGGTAAAGAATTCAACGTTGAATAATTTCGATTTACAATTTTGAATTAGTTTTACAATTGATATCCTAATATTAACCCTGCCCGGATATCTTACGTTTAATCTTACAATTTTCGTGTAAATATTTGACACTTTACTAATACTTGGTCGTATTTGTACTTTAAGATAATTAAAACTAATTTTCTTGTATAAATAAAAACTAATAAAATACACTGAGCTGATTAAAGAACACACCCAAAATTCGAGAATCTTTAAATTGTCATACAGGTTAGGCCGGTCGCTCGTTTTCCGTGTTAGATTTCCTACAAAATTCGACACCCTAATACATTGAATCAGCTAGAAAATACATTAGCTAGTTCACATCCTCTGTTCGGAACAGATTCGAATACGATTGTGGTGTCCGAATGCGGAAAACGAATTCGGAAACCTAATACGGAAAACGCACGTTTGCGTCCTGCATTTGGAAACCACTTCAAGCCAAAGTTTAACAACTTATGGCACCGCTTAGACACCACTGGCAAAAAAACACTAAGTTTAATGACATATGACAACGATATGTCAAACAGTACTTTTCGCCTTTAAGGCATTGGGGCACATAATATTACATAGGCCCTATTACATGCAGCAAAAAATTGGGGCATTTTAGGGTCAAATAGTCTTATAAGACGAAAATTATTGTCTATTTAATCTAAATATTGTCTATAGATGTCGTATACAACAACCTACCTAATATATTACATTTTGTCATAAAAATACTTGAGCCTATCCAGAAGAACAAACTTAAAATGTCTTTTAACTTTTACGATTATACTTATATTGTGTCATTTGTTTTTGTCGAATTTGTCGCCCGTATTCGACTGGGTGAGTCGCGCGAAGTCTTCGGAGAGTTCCTTTAATTTCTCTGCGTACTGAAAAATAAATCGAAAATGTAAAAAAATATATTTTTATGAAATTTTCTATGAATATTCCTTTCGCAAAATGTAGACGGTAGGTTAAATTAACTCTTTTTCAAAAATTTGTCATTTCCATTTAACACTAACTGTGAAATTTAATCTATGAATTTTATACTGCGCAGACTCTTACTCTATGGTCTGCGCAGTATAAAATTTCACAGCGCATGCGTCAAAAACGCTACCGAACACGGCCATTGTAAGTTTCGACTCCTATCTTACGTAGATTGCAAGTTGGGATACATTTTTGAAGAAAGAGATTCATATACTCCTAGTGTGACGTCACACTATGGCGGATAGTAAACTCATCGTGTTTTTGGCGGCATTTGAAAAGCGAAATAATCAAACAAAATTTTTATGGGTTTCTTTGTTATAAAATATTTTTTTTTCTGAAATATAGTTTTTTTCTCTGAAAAGAATGATTATAAAACGATTAGCACGAAAAAAATTGGGTAATCCGCCGCAAACTTACGAAAATTAAGTAAAAGCGGACAACTAACATTATGCAACCTTCGAGTAGATACACATTTTTTTCAATAAAATTTTGACAAATATTGTATCTTACCTATTTCATTATCTAGCTAGTGTATCTAGGTACACATAGAACTCACATTATTTTAATTTCAAATAATTTTTCGGGTCTAAAAGCGAGCATTAATGCAAAAATCCTAAAGTTTTTAAAATGTTAGTTATCTGCTTTTTCCACGTATGTCTTCAATTTTTCCATGACATACAGTAGCTAGTATGACATATTCGACTCACGTCAGTCAGCGGCGGGCGCGATCTCCGCTCGTCCCTGGCGCGTGTGGCGGCGTCGATCTGTCCCTGCAGCTTGACGAATATCTTGCGGTACTCCTCCTGTATCCTGTTCAGTTCCGCGTGGACGTGCTCGTCCTTCTTCGATATGTAATCCTAAAAACATACATAATAATGCAGTAAATGTGGTAGAAAAACTTTTTTTTCTATACATCTAGAAAATGACGTTTCAGGAACGGTCAACTAAATTATCTCCTCGAAACTTTGCTGTGGAATACCAGCGAAGTTTCTACAAAGCTTTACCTTATATTAAATCTTATAAATGTGTAAGTTTGTTGAGATTATTTCAGGGACGTAAAGAAAGGTCACACTTTTTCATATATAATATTAGCGTCGAAGTATGAATATGGATTTCTATGGTGGTCAAGCGAGGCAAAATATATGTATTAAAAAACTAGTTTTTTTTTAACGGGATATTTTTTCAAAATCAAAACTAAGGTATGTTAATCTCCATCGTTTCAAGTAAGTTTATGCTAAAAATCAAGTCGAAATCAAGTCGTTCGCTTGCTGCTTTAGGGTGTGAAAGAAGGACAAACACACAAACACAGTTTCCCATTTTTAATATTCAACTCACCTTACAAGTCGACACCATTTTCTTAGCATTCTTGTACTTATCCATCAGAGTCTGATAGTCGTGATTGAGTGTATCACACCGCTGCTCGAGATTGCTGATCTTGGTGTGCTGTTCCATCACCTTTCAAATAAACCAATCGTTCATTGTTCTCCCCCAGAAATTACACAAATACAATGGAACTTAAGAACTAAAATTGAAATCGAATTCAAACATTTTCATAACAAGCCACAACAATAAACTATCCCGATTTAACAATATTTTTGATTACTGCTCGGCTTCTATTGGTCGTAGCGTGATGTTATATAGCCTATAGCCTTCTTCGATAAGACTAACCAAAAAATTTTTTTTTAATTCCGGTCCGTAGTTCCTGAGATTAGCGCGCTCAAACAAACGCTTCAGCTTTATATTATTAGTAAAGATTAATTATCCAAACCTTATTCCTGAGGGCCTGACACTCGGAGCTTGTCTTCTGTTTCCAGTCCTTCTCTCTCCTCACTAGGTCTTCTAGTGAGCCCATCTGGGAGAGTTTCTCCTTGTATTTCTCAGCTTTGTGCTTCCATTCCCCGCAGCTGTCTACCGCCTTTTGACATTCAACCTGCAATCATCATATCATATACCTAGAGTAACGGATCCCATACAAATCAGCGTGTCTGTAGTTTTTAGTTCACACCTGACCGATAGATGTCACTAAGGGTATCAAATATTTTTATTAGACCTAAAAGAAATTTTGTATGGATCTGTAAGTCTATAAAATTTATTGGTCTATGATCATACTAAACAACTTCGATAGTTTCGACAGAATTTAAGTAAATTTAAATCTAAAAATGATATTCACAGTAGAAACACTAGAAATAAGCACAAGTTAGATTTACCG
>JAOTAV010009657.1:0-27788 GCA_026546445.1 Cyclargus thomasi | reverse complement strand
GTTGAGAAATAAGTAAGATATTAGCGATGTAAGTTTTCTACCCATCTCTTTCTCTTAAAACGTAATTTAGTATGAACATTGTAAGCAGCTTATGGAATTTAACGTCACAATAAATATCGGATCTCTCTTTCTAACTGACTACTTTAAGGGCTTGTAACTTTGTTGTTTTCAAATTTTATCAAAAAACTGATTAGACTACATCATTTTTCAATGACGTAAGTTTTATTTAATTAAATAATAAAACATCATGCATATTCCCTATTATATTATTTGAAGCGGTTATATCGACCAGATGAAGTAGTTTGACAAAATAAGGGAAGTAATGCTGCAATGAGTACAGAAAACTGGCGTGAAACGGCATTGTGCTGAATTTCGTTCAGTGGGTGAGTTTATCGGTGGCCCAACTTCTCTAAGCTCCTATCCCTATTCTCTAATCTAATTCCCTATTCCCTCATAAAAATGTAAAAAAAAACGTAGCAAAAAATAAATAAGGAATAATTTCAAGAGAAAAGCAGGAAAATAATCATTGTCATCTTTGTTACCACGCGGACGGAGTCGCGAGCAACAGCTAGTAAGGTATACAGTAATTATAGGAATTTAGCCAGAGTTTTTGAATGCGATAATTAAATAATATACAAGCCTGTTATTCATTACCAATCAAAAAATAAATAAAAGCTTGTAATCCTTACTTATAATTGGGAAATTGTGTTTATTTGTCGGTTTGTTTGTCCTTCCTTCATGCCCTAACAAAACCACCAATCGACTTGATTTTTGGCATAGACTTACTTGAAAGTATGGAAAGTAACAAAACTTTTGGAAAAAACATCACGTTTTTGAAAAAATCGAATTATTACCAATTTTCGAAATTTCAGGCGAGTGAACCCACGGGCAAAAGCTAATAATCTATACTAATCATAAAACACTAAAATTGGCGTGTCTGTACTAACTATTTTGTTTTTGGTGTTTCTCTACAAACTAATAACTTAATATTTTTATAAACTAGAACACGAATCGACAAAAAATTGTCTGTTTATCTGTTTGTACGCGCCAATCTTTAGAACTACTGAACGTATTCGAAAAAATCTGTTTTATTTAAAAGTGATTAATTCTAGGCAACACATATGATACTTTTTATCCCGGGAAAATATGCGATTCTCGTGATATACAAATTTTCACGCAACTAAGATGCGGGCAACAACTAGTATATAATAACATTTTTCGCTTCCAGTTTACTAGTCGAATATTCTTATTTCGTTGGCAGAGTTCAATGACTTGTCACTGCGTCTCTACAACGTTACTCGTGAGGAAATGAGGGCGCAAAGGGTTGATGTCTGTTGGCAAAACATTTCGCATGACATGCAAATTAGGTGCCATTTATAAAAATAGCAGCTCTCGTTCGATACTACGTCTGCGTGAAACTATATAAATATAAATTATCCCATTTTTACAACATTTTTGATTTCTGCTCGCCTACGTAGGCTGTCCCGAAGACCAATAAGGACGTGATATATTGACGAACAGACGGACAGACAACGAATTCTTCGTAATAAGTCCCGTTTCTACCCTTTGGGTACGGAACCATAAAAAATTATTGCTATCTATACTATTCACTATAATATTATAATAAACTGGCTACGTGCGAGTTGGACTCGCGCGCAAAGGGTCCCGTACCGTAAAACGTATTTCTAAAAGTTTTTAATCCATAAAAAAATTAAAATTTACTACAATGTTTTAAATGTATAAAAAAGTTCTAAGATTTTAAAAGAAAAATAGGCAAAAGAAATATTTTACTGATTTGTCTAAGTTGGATTTGAACCCTGGCCTCGCCTCCTAGAAGACTGACGTCAGAATCTTGAGATAAAGCGTGGACACAGGCAGACGGACCGACAACGAAGTCCCCAATTTTTCTGACAGAAGATACTTCTTATCCCGTTAAAATGTACGGTTTCCGCTCCATAAACGAATTTCCGTACAACGGAGTTTATCATTTAGTCATTAAATACAATCTTAAAATATACTTTCTCCAATGATCAAAGATACAACTTTAAAAGCGAAATTACTAACTGGGACCCTTATCGTGTAAGACGAGTTTTAAGATAAGAAAGACGTCGATTAACGTAGTTAATATTGTTTTTGATAACGATAATTTTTAACCTGTGTAAAAAAGATATTTTGAGAAGCGTTGAACTGAAATTCTCAGACAAAGCGCCGGGTACATACTTCAATAGTGATACATATTTTGGAAGGAAAAGTGTGTTTGTTTATCTTTCCTTCATGCTCTAGCGAAGCAATCTCTACTTTAAATGAATAAAAGAATTGCAATATTATGTTTCATTAGGAACTTACAAGAATAGAGGACAACTGAATCCAATATAATAATTTTTATAAGTGGCTTTAGACATTTTTATACATTAGCGTAAAATACGAATATTATGGGAATATAATGTTTATTCGAGACAAATTACTTCCTTCCTTTTTCATTCTTTTAGACTTCTTTAGAGCCTGTAGGAAGGACAGACAAACACACTTTTCTATTAATAATAATAATATGGGTTACTCGCAAACAGAACTTTACAATGATTGTGCGCTAGGTATAGACGTGCCCCATTTTTAAGACCAACAACCTTAGTGCTTCGAAATATGGCCATGGACCGGTGCCAACTTAAATCGACATATTTCATTTTGTTTGACCTAACATGGCTCTATAGGAGCTTGTGAATTATAGGGCCATTAACCTTTGAACTTTCATCTGTGAACTGTAAATAAACAGAAATCTTGATCAAAGTTTCATCGGAAACTAGGAGTAGGAAATAACTTCAAGAATCTAAACATACTAGTGGATGCCCGCAACTTCGTTGCGCGAAAATTTTATATCACGGGAACCGTACATTTTCCCGGGATAAAAAGTATTCTATGTGTTGCCTAGACATATTCAATAAAAAAAGATTTATTCGAATCCGTTTAGTAGTTCCGGAGATTAGCGGACAATCAGATAAACATACAATTTTTTTTTGTCGATTTGTGTTCTATTACTGTTTCAAAGCCCCACACATTAATAAATTTGTAAAAATGTACATGTTTGTAATAATTGTACAGACACGTTCTATGTTAGGTTACTGTATATATTAGGTGGTGTAACAAAAGTAAGTTACTATACTTAAGGGTGTGTAACAAAGCCGACAGTATAAAAAAAGCATTATTTTTCACAGACATAACTTTTTTTCAAAACAACCAACCAAAAAAAAAACAATATTACAATGGAAATAAAATTAAATATCGCACCCGCATATTAAGCCTACGATCTACCCATAAAACAATCCAAACGCACTGATCGATAGCCCACATAAACTTTATAAAGTCGTGACCACACGCAACACGAAAATATTTACAGATACCCCCTCTTATCTCGAGTACAACGGATCATTAAGGGGAAGTTCTATTTATAAATAATCTCGTATTTCATAGACGACAAGCCGTAATAGAGCGCACGTGGGTGATCTATAGACAGTTTTTTTTTGGTCCAATTCATGAGATGAAGCGTGCTGATATTTTTTTTTCTGGTTTTGAAAAAAAAAACGATGCCATTATTAGCTGATGTGGAATAGTTTTTTTCTTATGAACAGATATAAAAAGCTTTCTGAAAACAAGTCAATTACTGACAACATAATATAAATTACTTTCGGATGACAAAAATAAATTTATGAACGCTAAAGCCGAAAATATGGTTCAGTTAATTTAGTAAAGTTGCAAAATGCGGATTGGCAAGCTTTGCATGCTATTAAATTTGTTATAGCAATGTGGGACACTCGAGAACTGGGAAACTTGTTAAGGAACTGGGTTAACGTTATTTAATTGTTCTTAAATATTTAATTACTAGATGCCACCCGCAAGTCTGTTGCGCAAAAATCCGTTTATCGCGAGGAAACCGTACATCTTTCTTGAATATTAAGTACTCTATGTCCTTCCCCGGGACTTAAAGGCTTTGGGCGTGAAGTGGTAACAGATAGACGGACACACTTTCGTATTTATAATATTAGTATGTATGTGGAGATATTTTAAGAACTACGAATTAATCCTGTAAATTTTTGATCACATCGCAACACCGAATCGCGTTCTTCCGTACTAACTTTAACTATATCCCTTTTTATTGGTCACCTTCGTCATACGGAGAGCACTCCCCCCAAAAAACCTGTTTTAGCGCAGTGGTTTAGGCTGTAAGTTGATTCCTAAATGCACAAAGCATAATATAGATTACGAAAACTGTAATTTACACATTTGGAGACAAATATTTTGAATTATAAACCTGTTATTTTATGAACATTTTTACTTTAGGTTTATATTTTATTTAGGTTTATATCTGAATGTGTCGCCTAGTTAACGACGTCATGTATGGGTTCAATTATGAAAATGGAATAAAAAGTTTAAACAGTTCATAAAATATTTAAAGCGACGGTTTTTATCAAACCATTATAAAAATTTCGGCGATTGTCAGCAATTTGGGAATAAGGAATAACTCTTGCTATGAGAAATTCCATACTAATTTTTGCGTTCTTCATGCGACTCGGGCACACTGATTCCATTTTTAAAAGGCAGTATTTGTACTTAAAAATCATAAATCACAGCTTCAAATAGGTTAACTAGCTCACATAACAGGATTACTTATCTGCAAAGTTTCTGAAGGGCTGTTTTGGTTTTAACGCGAATATGGGACGGCTCTGTATCCTTACCCTGTCTGCGGGGATACAGGGACAAAGTGCGGAATAAAAGTCCGAAATAAAACGTGACGAATGGTAACTTTACTCATACTTTTACTGTAGAAATCTTCAATTTAGCGAAAACGGTTATAGGCTATACGAGTACGAGTATACATCACAATACGACCAATACGAACCGAGCAGTAATCAAAAAGGTTGTAAAAACGGGATAATTTTTAAAGTTCCACGGACGTAGTCACGGGCAAAGCTAGTTGATTAAATGTATAAGAGCGGCATTAAGTATTTAACTTGACGATAAAGCTCTACTTAAGTACCCATTGGCTGAAGAACCTTTCAAATGAAAATTAATTTCATTATCCATTCAATGTTGAAAATGCATCAATTAATTACGTGTATTACTACTTTATACTTGACTGACTAGAACTAGATTTATTAATAACTAGCTGTTTCCCGCGACACCGTCCGCGTGATAAGTTTATTCTTGCATTTTTTCCTGTTTTTTTTTGGCTCCAAAACCGTAGAAATCTCTTTGTGCGTTCTGAAGTTATATGGTCAGAAGGGAAACCTAACTTATTTTTGTATATACTCGTATGTATAGATAACTAAAAGGTTGTAACACAAAGATAAGCGTTTCAGTGTGTTTGAAGCGAGTAATCTCCGAAAGTACCGATGTCAAAAATTCTGTCATCGATAGAAAGATACATTATCTAAAATTGCTATAAGCCATTTATATTTTAAATGCGGTAATAAACACCCAGGAAATTGTGCACAGAGCAGCTGGTGATTAATATTAAGGTGTCGCAGTGGTTAGTCGCAGGTCGCACTTAGTCGCTCCTTCAGAGAGACTGGAGGGATTTTGCCCAAATTTTATTTTAGAAAAACTAATTTTTTATTATATTTATGGGGGCAAGCGAGCAGAAGGGTTCCCTGATGGAAAGCAACCCTCATGGCCCATTAACATTCGCGAAATCTTAAAGAGTCGCAAGTCCGTTGCCAGCCTTTATGAAGGAATACAGAGTACAAAAGAGATAGCGGATGGAAACTCACACACTGAACGGAACACAGAACCACGCCGTTTCACGCCAGTTTTATGTCAGCCCGTATCACTCCGGTCGCTCCGGCCTATTCATGCCGAAGCATGGCTCTCCCACAACAAAACTCCGGCTAAGTTTAAAAACTAAGCTTAAAGCAAATCCACTCGCCGAGTCGGCTAAAATTACTTCAAAACTAGTTAATTATAAAAATGTTATAATCGTAAATGAAATGTGTACTGAAAGTACGAATTAATGTACGCTATAACACAAACCCGACCATTACGTCGCCAACAATAACTGGAACCGTTTAAAGTTTGCCATACAATGCTCTTTTATCCCGTTCCTTAACTTAAGTGCTCCCGAAATAGCGCTACTCGGAACTTGTACCAAACACATGTTAAGGGGAAGCGCCTGACTCAGACGTACATACTTAACATGTCGTTTATCACCGCCATACTTATACGATGTTTATAATTACGACTCCCAAATGACGGTTGTGATTGAAATCAGTAGAATAAAAAATATTTGCCAGTTAATTTGACTTTGAAACTTTAATTTAAAAGTTAATTGACGTTATAGCCTGCGTGATATTTCGAAATTTGTGTTCAATGGAACGTGCAACGGTAAAGTGGTTTTAGTTTTTAGTTTTCTCGCCCATGCTGATTTTTAAATTAGTGCACCACTCCGTTTCTTTCAATAGTTAAACCCGTTTAGATGAAATTTTCTTGTTGTGGAAAAATGTTTCCACAGAATAAATAAGATTTTAGATTAGGATTTAGGATGTTCTGGGCTATCTCTGTTTTTTCGAATTAGCTTCAATAGAGTGTAACGTAGGCTACTTTTTGTTCTGGAAAAACTTAATATTCCAAAGGAATTTTTCCACGTGGATGAACCCGCAGGCAAAAGCTACTTATATAGTATATTTTGTTTCAACTTTCTGGTCTTATAAGCTTTGATTCGAACAAGCCTCAAGCTTCGACTAAACCGCTGACCAAAGAAATAAGTTAAATGTTTTATCTACTTATAACTTTGTTGGGGTTAACTTTCGACCTTTGGATAACTATTTAGTTATGTTCCTATTCGAAACCGTCCTATTGGCTATTTCTTAGTAACTAGGAAATTTAGTTCCCTACTAGTTCATATTATGTATTCGAGTAATGTTCTGAGACGTATATTTTAGGTACTAACCTAATTTAAAATAAAAAAAACGTTTATGAGTTAACGCCTTAAAATAAAACTTAAATATAATATTTTAAAATAAAATTTCAAAATCTTAGTAAACAAAGACTTTGATACTAAAACCGAGGGTTTATAGTTCAATAATCACAGTATGGTGCAATGTAAAGGATCCACATACAATATTAACAATCACAAACGAAAGAAAGTGAAAGTCAAACGAGCGAAGTTCAATCACGAAAATAGCTGGCAACAATTGCAATCGTATTTATGCAAAATCGAAATAAAGTTGAACAATAAAAGAACAATAAGAAAGCGTTATTAAAATGAACAAAACAACTTAACAATGGCGCAAAGTGAGCGTTTAGGTTCACTCATAATGTTAAATTAAGAAAAAAACCGATTCAGAATTCTAAAGGTTGCTTTTCGATCCTCTTAGTACGCGACCGCGACCGACATAAATTCAGGTAAAATCCACTTTGTGATGTAGGTATGAGTTGTACGGTTCTATTTATTTATTTATTTAGTATTGTTTGAGTATTGTTTATGAATAGAATGGCTTGTCACAAGTACCGCACTTGAAATCCCCAACTTTGCATACCAATACTTTCTTACTTAGCTAGGTGTCGTTAGTGAATACGGGCGTTGTTGTACACGTGAAACACAAAGTTGATACAAGTAACAAAAAAAATTTTGTTTTACGGTAATGTAAAGTAGTGACGATTTTTTGTCGATTTGGTCGCTAAACCATAATTATTAAATAAAATACATAAATAAACCCATTTTTATGAAAAAGCACTTCAGACCGTCACATGATGGAAAGTAACTGCCGTCATGTATGGACAGTTTTAACATCAGGAGAGTTGCAAGTGCGTTGCTGGATTTTTTTATTAAAAAATAGGCTACGGGAATAGAGAAACGATATAGAGAAAGGAAATAGGGAAAGTAATAATAGGATAAGGGAATGAAGTGATTCCTACACGTCATTCCCTATTGGGCTACCCGTTAACTAGGTTATTCGACTCTTATTCATTTTTACGGTCGAGCAGGCCCATTAATGCGAAAGCATTGCTCTCCAATGGTGAAATATCACACACAAAATAGGCAAACAAAATGTTGCACTTATGGCATTGCGCGTCGCCTTAAAATATGCGTGTATGGTCAGCATTTTACGACTCTTTGTCAATATGCTAAATATATAGATGACCGAATTAGAAGTGTTTCTTTAAAAATCGTAAATGAAGACATGTGAATTTTATAACCATTTTTTATTATAACCATAGGTTTTAGTCGACATGGTTATTTGTATTTTTGTTTCTAGACAAGTAAAGAAATAATTTGCATTTAGCAGATCGGCTAGTGTCCTATTTAATTTAATAATGAAAATTTTTTTTTGGTTATTTGTCTATAAATCACGTCGAAACTATTAATTAAAAATTAATAGTTTCGACGTGATATAGATAATAATGAATTTTTATTCCTATGAAAAGCGCGGATAAAGCCGCGGGTAAACGCTAGTTAAATGATAATTTAATAGAACACCGATTTTCGTGAATACTCTAATTTCCAGCAGCAAAGCTCGCACGCTTCAGCCGAATATTGAAAATTCATACGCTGATTATTAAAATTTCCTTGCTCGAATATTTTAATTGCTTTTGCGCTATAGTTAATAAGTAAATAAATTATCATTAATTTTTATTATTAGATATGTACGTTTGTAAGATTATTATTATTATTATATTTATAAAAAAATCTTTTGTATAGCAGAACTCTGTAAAAAGCCTCTGAACCGATTTTAATGGAAATTAAAAAATGATAATTTTTTCTAATTGAAAACGACGTATACGATACACGATATAGTTTACTTAATTATATACAGTTTATTTAGGGACAAATATAAAATTTGCTGTCAATATCCAGAGTTTTCATCTACTCCAACTAATATTAAGTAATAATTTATGTGTAAGTTTATGAGCGGGTTATTTCCGAAGTTGCCGAAGCGATTTCCAAAAATTCTTTCACCATTATGCACTCTCAACATATTACGAGTGTAAGCTACATACTCCGAGATTGTTAAAGGCGTATTTTTCGTTTTGAAAAATATAATAATCATGTTAGTAGACGCTAAAAGTTCTGAGCAAGGGGCAGCTAAGTTTTTATAAACAAGGTATCCAAAATTTTAAAGTATTCGAAGACTAAGAGCCTTTTGCACCCCTTCCCGATGAGTGTCGAAACGGCTATCCGATACTTTTTTGACAGATTTCCATACAATATCTATCAAAAAAGTGATGGGTAAACTATCCGACACTTATCAGTAAGCGATGAAACAGGTCGTAACAAGTCTAGGTCTCCGCCAACAATGTTTACCAACAGACGTCTGTGCTGTCCTAAGTGATTTTTAATCGTTTTTCCAATTCACATTATCCCTTTGCCACCCTTAAATAATATCGTAAAAATATTTTATATTGTAGTAATAAAATAGATACAGGAACCTAAAGGGAAGATAAAAAAGATTCGAATAATGTGGGTGTTGATAAACGTTGCGGCCATCTTTTTATGTTTTGGGGAATTCATAGACATGGAATGTGGATTAAATAGAGTGCGGTCGTTTTGTTGTTTTTCGCTGAAATATGATATGTCTATGGTTTTGTCAGCCTTTTTATTAGCGTTCTGGTCGAGATTTCATTGGGGTTCCCTAATTAAATTTCAATTCAAATAGATACGAGAATTACCTGTACTGGTTCTTGTGGTTGTGGTGTAAGATGTAATTACAATATTTTTGCGCTCTTACATCAATTCAAATGCAATTTGCGATTGCTTTATATATCTGTGCAATTACAGGTATATAAACCACCTATAACGCTATTTTATATTATATTATAACGCTAATGTAGCGGTTTAAAATAATACCTGAGAACCCCTCTACTCAAGTTTTCTTTTTTCGTTTTAGATTTATTTGATCACAACTTTCTTTTACATCAAACAGGAGACAGAAAGCTCAAATAAAAACAACCACCCGCTGTTATTTCTCTTTCGATCTGAGATATTATAGTTGGAATATCACTCGAATGTTCATATGTTTGAAACAGAAATAACTTTGGTATTCCTAGCCGTCTATTATACGCATACATTAACAATCCTATATAACTTTGTAGTGGCGCAAATAATACATTTTCATACTATAAACTCCATGACAAAGTTAGTTTTAATTTAATATACGTTTATTGCTAAGTACAAAACATATATTTCATTGTAACAGTTTTGGTTACACAGGAAAATTAACAATTTCAAGAGTGATATTCAAAACTGGAATATTCCACCATCTTGAATTTAAGCCCGTTTATGATTGGTTTACACCTGACAGTTACGAGTGACAAGCCAATGGGGTTCTCAAATAACCTTCAGATCCAAATATCTTACGGTTTACAGCATATAAATGATTTCAATTACAATAAAAGGTTTACGTGTGCCCCAAACTGTCGTTTCATGTAAGAAGATGTATTTTATACATATCTCTACCTAATATTATGAATGCTGAAATGTATTTAGTATATATTTCTTCTCTTATGACCTCTTTTTAGTTTGGTTTTATTAATGAACCTTAGGTGGCACCTAGTATGGAAATAGATGTCACTACACCAAAAATGGTTTCACCCTAATAATATTTTTATAAGGATGGAAGTAATTATGTCGGATTTTTAATGATTCCAAATACGATAACGTCTTATATGTAAATATAATCCCTAAAGTGTATCCTTACTAATATTATATTAGGAAAGTGTGTTTGTTTGTTGGTGCACCTTTCACGCCCGGCCTGAAGGGAGCAACTAATATACTTGATTTTAGACTTAGTCGAAAGGATGAAGAGTAACATAGGCTACTTTTGGTCTTGGAAATCTTTTTCCAACGAAACCGCGAGCAAAAGCTTTTTTGGCATAACAAAATATGATGCGAATGGTGTATTTGAGCCCCCTCTACAGTTTAGTGTACCTCTTAGTCCTGAGTTATAGATATTAAGAGAGTGCTATTTTTATAGTAACTCGAAGGTCATGTATACCTAGAACGTTTTGTAGATTGCGTAAAACGTTCTAAAAAATAAAAACATATATAAAATCGCTACAGCAATTTTAAGGTTAAAACAAATTTCTTTGAAAAAATTATTTACATTGAACACTTTTTTGACGAATTTAGACAGTAAGGCATTTAAGCTTTAGTTGAATGTGACATAAAATATCTGAAATGCTTGGTTACGAAAATATGAGGCTTTGTTCAATGTGTTCTCTGTTGTTACAGGCTTTACCTCGAGTAAATCCACAATTCCCCTCTTAGGCTTCCCTACTATTATAAGATAAATTTCTAGAATAGGTAATATCCAGTGACAGAATATTACTAGTCTAGTATGTTATATTATTTACTCGTAGAATGGTATTTCATTAGGCGAAGTTTGGGAGTTGTCTTGGATTTGTATCGGGAAACTTACTATAAATGTAAATTAGTAATATGTAGATTTTAGTAAGGGTGTTATATGTTATTATAATAATATCTATGAATGCTCATTCACACCACGTCAGTCTGGGCCCGTGCTAAGTACCAGAAGGAACGGGTACTAGACAACGGAAATATATTTAATAATTTAATACCATACACATATTTAGGATTTTTATTAAATGATATACAAATATAAGATACACATCCAAGACCCAGAAACATTGAAAAACTTTTTGTTCCGTCGGAGGGAATCGAACTCGTAAGCCACGAGTTCGATTCGAGTTTGAAGAAGCTACCAACGTGCTTACCAACTGAGCCACAGAAGTCGTCAAATATTATTCTAAGGCTATAATATTTTGTCCCCTGTCAGAGTAGATTTTTCATACGAAAGTTAGTTCTGAGTTCCACTCTCCTTTTCAAAACAATATTTAACATTAAATTGAAATTTTGAAACGATTCCTATTGCAGTAAACTATTGGCAACTATATAAGTCGAACCTAGCATTTATTTTTGTTAGCAACATTGTTCCGACGCAGTCTTTTGTTTTTGGTTAAAATTGGACTATAATTGAAGACATAAGTGGAAGAAGCGGACAACTATCATTTTGCAACCTTCCAGTTTATACTTTTTTTCCCATAAAATTTTGACAAATCTTGTGACTTATCTAGATAATAGCTATATATTCAACCAACATTATCTTAATTTTAAAAAAATCGAGTCTAAAAGCGTCCATTTACATAAAAATCCGGGAGTTCTATTAAATGTTAGTTATCTGTTTCTTCTACTTTTGTCTTTAATTGGATTTCATGATTTTAAAACTTATCATTAGTTTGAAATCTTTTGATTTTTTTTGTAAGTTATGGCATGATACTTTTATACAAAAGGTACGAAAATACCATATTTTAATGAGATATTGAAACAGGATTTTGTCCCTTCCTCCCGAGTATTCAGAGTCTAATTTTGATTATAGCAAATAAAATGATACTTCGAATTACATACGTTGTATTCGACCTATAACAGCACTTTGCCCTGTAAATCTCAATAAGGATATTACTTTAATTGTTACAAAAACATATATTGAAATCATGTGACCTAAACACGAGTAGTGTTTAGGTCACATGATCTGATAAGTTATCAACATTTTTTCTGCCATTATTTTGAAAGTTTTTCCTGGTTCAACTAATCGTAGCTAGACTTTAATTGTAAAATCAATGCAATAATGTATTTTTAAGTATAAAAAATATCTTAAGCCAAACCAATTTTTATATGGTTCTTCTTACGCCGGTTCTTTTCGCATGTTCGTAGGCACCGTAGTTTTGACGTTCAAACAGTGCGTCTTGATGATTATATTTTGAATAAAAACATTTTGACTTTGACATATCTGACTCACTACTGCACCTAGAGATAATTATTATATTAAAACTGCATTCAAACAAATTCATAACCGTATAAGGTTTTCAGAAGCAACGTCACTTTAAAAATATTCACGTACTCAACCGTATGCAACAGCATACTGTGACGGGGCATGTCAGGGCGAATCGCAATTTTAAATTTTTACGACCGAGTGCGCTCTCATCTCGCCCTGTCCGCATTGGTCCGAACGCTGCGAAAGCGGGCCGCCCGCAACAATTTCGTTTATTTCATGTATTTTACGTTCGTTCGCGCAACGGACAACCCGCCTAACGCAACGTTATTTGAATAAAATCATTAAAAAAGCTGAGGGCCTTACGTTCACACACGTTTACTAAAAATAAAATGCCATTATGATAATAATTATAGGTATAATTTTACGCTTCTACAAGGCAGCGGCGTTATGGGCAACTAGACCAATGTCATTAGAAAATGAAACCTATTGCTCATCATAAAGTGAAGTGAAAGTAAAAACAAATATGTATAATACATATTAGTTTTTACCTGTCGCAGCCGCTGGCAGCCAAGATCTGAATTTTAACTTAACGCACCATTGTTCTAATAAAAAATATGAAACAAACAACGTGGGCGCGTACTTATTTAACGCAGGACGCGGACTTAGTGTGCGCGAAGCTTCAAAGGAACTTAGTATCTTGTATAATGCCAGTTTATTCATGTCCAGTTGCAACGCGGTCCTCGCGGTATGTTGAACATTGTACGGGTAAATTCCGACCAACATGGCGGAAAAGCTGCGGGCTCTTTGATATAGTATCTTCTTTATCTTGGTGGCCGAATATCATGTCTAAGCTGGCAGTATTTATGTGCTTTCATGGTCTCGTTGTTACTACAAGAAATACGTTTTGTAATTTTCCGTTTGGCAGCTTTTGATAACTTTGACAAAATCTTGTTTTTAACTTTGAAGTTTTAACTTTAAAGTAATTGAAAAATTTGATGTATTATTGTATTATGATTAGAATAGATCTTAATGTACTAGGTGCCATTTATTAAGCTTGCAACACAAAATATTTACAGAAACGTATCCTGACTCGCTCTTGACAACTTGTTATATAAATTCTATGAAAATTACGGTTATCCTGCATCAGAATTCCAGGCTGTGGCTTTTACTTACACAATGTACTAGACGAATTAGTAGCCTGACTCAGACAGAGTTTTCGAAATTGATCGTTTTGACTTATACGCTAGAGGTCGCCTTGTGATCGAAATTTGACTATAAATATTTGAATCCATCGTATAAAAGAGCTGCAAAAAAATATTACCTATTCTCAATTCAATCACAGACTTCCATTCGACATAAAGGTCTCGTTGCATTAAATTTTATTTAAAGACTATTTCGTGTATGATTGCCGTGTCATGTCAAAATATTGTAGTGTGCGTATTGTAGAGTGCGTAGCGTTTTATTTATTTAAAAAATGCAAATTCAATGTATTTTTTTTAAATAATATTGATATTCCACGCTCCTCCTCTACATCAACTATAACTGGGAGAAATTTCATGCTGTTATATCTAGGCGTCTTTCGCAAAAAGGGGTACAAAGTTTTCCATTCATGTATTAATATATTGATGTGTAGTGTAATCCTTACAGCCTTGTCAAAGACGTATCCGTACCGATTACCGATTTTTTTTAAATCTATTTCAGATCCAAGGATACAGTCAATGTAACCGCCAAAATTATGTATGTATAGCAAATTTATATATCATCAATCAGGTGTATTTTCCTGTATATTACTAACCTCAAAGTCTTGACAGCGCAAGTGATGTTAATTGTTTTATAAAATTCTCTTACGCCTTCGGATTTTTTCTTCACACCTTCTTATATTTACGTCTAAATGACCTAACCGTTGTCACAACCTGATTATTAAATTCTCGAATCATTTGAGTAATAACAGATTCCCGTTGGAGAAATTCATAAAAGGAACTTTACAAAGGACCTTCGTTATTGGATCTCCAGTATTTATTATCCTCTCCATTGCGGAATACGAAACACTCATTATTGGCTGGACGACACTATATTTCACTGTGGATTTCTTTTATAGAAACATTATTCTTTCCGGGTCTCCTTCGACTATTATTTTGCAACTATCTTAGAGTTACTTCGAATTGCTTACTAGCTTTTTCCCGCGGTTTCGTTTGCGTGGAATTCGAATATCGCGTAGCGTGATACTCCATTTTCTCATCTATGTCTAAACCAAAAATCTAGTCCGTTGGCTGCTTCTTTAGGGCGCTAATGAATGATAAAAAAAACACTATTTCCTATTTATTACTATGGACGTATACGGATATGGAAAGTGTGAGCTTTTATATTAAAGCACAGGGAAACTGCAAGTGTACATGCAATGAAACAAATCAGTAGAGTGTATTCTACTCCATCGTCAACTCTACTGTATGTATATTTATATCTATATACATATAATGAAACAGTAAAATTGACAAACTGATCAATGTAATTGGGCTTAGGAACAGTAATAGAACAATTGACAAGAAAAAGTTGTCTGTTTGTCGGTTTGTACGCGCTAATCTCCGGAACTACTAAACGGATTCGAATGAATTCGTCTAGGCGATACATAGGATACTTTTTATGCCGGGAAAATGTACGGTGCGTGATATACAAATTTTTGCGAAACGAGTTGCGGGATGGAAAATAGTTTATTGTAATAACTTTATTACAATCAACTATTTTCAGGTAAACATACAATTCATAAAACTTTAATTTAGCCCAAATTTATTGTCACAGTAAAAAATTCTAGAAAAAAAAAACAAAACAATTCTTTATTCAAATAGTTAAACCGAGAGAGCCTCTAGACACGCCGTCAATTGGAGTTCTCTATTTATAGAGACTATAAGGGTGCCTGGGGTTGACACCTAGCCTCTAGGTTGGATTAATATCCGGAGCATGAGCGATAACCCACTATCTTATGATAATATGAATATGAAATAAGCTGAAAATGATGGCTTAAAAAAAATACTAGCCGTTAAAAAGGGCGGTTATTAAAAAAATATATTTTTTTAAATTAAACAAAAGAACCTAATTCGTGCTACACTCGCTTCTTTGTAAAACCAACAGCTGTCACGCACAACAGCAAAAATTCAAAGAATAAAAAGCCTTTTTTACTTTGCTGAGTATATTTACGCATCGAATTATAAAATCTAGCCGAAATATTTACTTGCCTGGTACACGCTTCTCATTTCTGGTGAAAATTTTTTACTTTTCTGAGTAATTTTCTAACCTTATAACATTGCAAAGAAAGCATAATTTTAAAATGCGCTAGTATATAAAAAAAACAAAATTGACTTCTGACTGACAAACCGTAGTCAAAAGCTAGTTTAAATAATTTAATGGTTTAAACTAGTTTTTACTTACGATTTCACGCCCTAAAAAAACCATCCCACAAATACTAAGCGTTCAATTGGAATACAGAGTGTTATTAATTAACTAGCGGACCGGGCACACATTGGTCTAGAGTCCAGATACACGACACTGTTTCTAATATACTCAAAAAATACAATCACATACCGAATTTCTGAAATGTACGTGGTGAGATATTTACTTGCCTTTGTACCATCACGACCGCGTACTAAAACGTTGCCTGAATTTAGAACACTCAAGTCCAAAGTCATCCATGTCGTTGTGCCAAGCGGACTGAGATAGCCAGTGATTTAGCTCTCATTTTAAGTTGCCTTTAAGATTTCGTTGGATCTTGTTTAAGGTTTTATTGTTTATCAGATTATGGTGAAGCCAAAAGGGCTATTTAAACATGAAAGTTTGTTTGTGTGTCATGTCGCACCGAAAATACTAAAAGCATTTTAATAAAAATTCGTCTTTAGATTCTTCTGTTATTGTCAGTAGGGTTTTTTAAAAAAGGGGAGAATATTGTCGGGTCCGTTTATATGTGTGTGAGTGCTGACGCGTGCGAGATGGAACTGCGTGTGTGTGTAAGTGCGTGCGAGTCAAATGCCTGTATGAAAATAATTATACTAATAAACAGTTGGTCTACCTAAAGGCCGGCAACGCACATGCAACCCTGATGTTGCGAGTGTCTATGGGCGGAGGTAGTTGCTTTCCATCAGGCAACCCGTTTGCTCGTTTGCCCCCTTATTTTTATTTAAAAAAAACTGGCTTCGGTTGTTTGAGTTGTCTCCTGCGGAGCTCCAAGTCTATCCTGCCCTAGTAGCATAACCGTCATTATTTTAAGCCCTGTCCCATTGCTGGGGAAATGTCCCTCCAAAGCCTTCAACTTTTATATCTCCTGTGCCACCACTAGTCAGTCAGGCTGGTATGTATCCAGGTCATCGAGCTTTCTTTTCTATTATTTGAAGATTAAATTAACTGAAGATAAAATTACTATACAACTACTTTATTTTAAAACACTACTCCCCTGGAATAAATTTATTTGTAAATGTCACAATTATGTAATTATATAAGACTCGCATGTGCGAGTCAAACTGTGAATAGCCAGTGTGGAATATATTTAGAAATATTTTTTTAATGAAATTAGATGTTAAGTGAGACGGGTCACCTGATGAAAAGTCTGCCGGAAAGACTATAGTTTTAAAGAGTGTTGCAAGTGTTGTTCGACTTTTAATAAAGGAATTTCTGAATTTCCCTCCCTATTGTGACGTCACAAAATTTGCAATTTTTACCTAAAAATTTAAACGACATGTTTCAAATTTTGAGAGTCTTTTTGCGTTCAAAACCGAAAGCTTATTTTCTTTCACTAGATATAATAATGCTTTTTCTGCATATTTTGCCTTACATTTATACGATTAAGTTGAGAACTTACTCAGTTCTTACAAGTTAAAACAGTGTAGGTAAGTTTCAAGCTGTGAACAGAAAACTTTATTTTGTAAGTAGATTTCAGACTTACTAAACATTCAAGTTTTATTTTGTACCTTCTACTCGATACTTTTAAAACACACTTTTAAAGAAAGATTGGTCTTTAGATTAGGTTAAGCAACTGAGTAATTTAGGGTGTTTACAGTTTTTAGAAAGGTAGAAATTTCAAATTCCAAAATTATTACCCCAAACTTACAGTTTGGATTTTATAAGGAACTTTTAAAAGTGTTAGGAATTTACGAAGGAAAAAACCACTTGGGGTGCTTATTTCCCTATCAAAAAGTCATGGAAAAAAATATGTACCGCCAAACGTATACTAAGTCACAATAGAAAGAATCCATATCCACTCAAATATAATTTAAATGCGAAAGTAGTAGTCTGTCTCTCAGTTACCGCTTCAGGCCCAAACTGCTGAACCGATTTTACTGAAATCAGGATGAAGATACTTTGAGTCTCGGAGAAGGTCATATAATACTTTTTATCCGTAAAATGCACGGTTGCCGCGTGTTAAAGGAATTTTCGCGCAATGAAGTTGCGCGCATCATCTAGTAACCTTTAAGTAGTGAGCAAGCTATACCGGGCCTCAGCGTGCCGGATGTCAGCGGATAATTCCGTCTCCATACAGTTTGTACGGAAGCGCCTCAGCGTGGCGCATTTTTGCATGACGGATTTCCCTCAAGCGTGACGGATTTTTGTCAATGCGACACGGCACCTTACAATATGTACAAGATTTCTACGTTTTGATATATTTGAGGTCTCATGAAAAACCATTTAATAGGTTCTCTAAAATCTTTTAGTAGATTTTAGTAGAAAATCAATACAATAAGATAATTAAGACAATCAATTTGAAATAATATACTTTTATTTTAGTTTTAGCCACGTAGAATACGTTGAGAAATAAAAAAATCGTTAGAAGCTGAAGGTGGGCAGGTTTTAGTAAAATAAACCAACGTTTTCGGTATTTCGAGTCACGAATGATTTGAAAGTGGTCACACTGGCGAACTTAAAATCCGTCAATGCGATGAGACCCGGCCCGTCAACAGTATGCTATTACGCATTTTGCGCTGTGCTAAGCCCCGGCCACGACTCTGCATTGCTGTGCAGATCGAACGTTAGAAGTCAGTTTGTTAGAAGTCGGCATACTAGCTCATTGTCTATTGTAATGTAAGCAATATTATGAAGTTCCGAGAAGCTGAAACAGAGCCAGATTGCGAATCTAAGCATATTTGCGTTATGTCAAAACTCGCCAAAAATTACGACTTACAGGGAAGTTCCTAAGGTCCGTCAACTAGCTTTCTTTTAATTTCCCCCACGGTATAACACCGTAAGAAATTTTCATTTAAACATGCAGCACTCTTCTGCATTGACGCGAACGAAGTCGCTTACAAATTCCAGTCTACAGATAACATATTCATAATAACAGATTGAATTTGATGTTTAGGATATAAAAAGTTTGTTTACACGAAGCTGATGGGTAAGATAGTAAAAAGTATCATTAATATTTAACAGACGTAGTTAATGGGGCCATGAAACGCACATGTTGGAGGTTTCGGCTGAATAAAATTTAAGTGTACTTTTGTTATAAAGTTATTTAATAGTAATTATTTTTTTAAACTTTGATCAGATCACTAGATGAACATATATGATTATAGATAGATAGTAGAACATACATTATTAATAATTAATTGAGATCACCAAAGGAACATCTACTTTTGTAAAAAATATGTATGTTCGATAAAAAATAGCACAATTCTAGTATTTTTTTGTTATTAATATCGTGTAAAGGTAAATTCAAATCATATTACTAATCCCTGCAAAAACTAGGATACCCTTTGCTTCAATCAAATATTATAAAGATTCACAGTTGCCGTCCAAAAAGTGGCACCGGGAAAACCGCCCTAAACCGCTTATTCTGCTCCTAGTCGCTCCGAGACTGCGATTTTAACTTTTGTACGATTGTGGGCTTTAACTCATTTAGTTAAGTTTTATTTTTCAATACACTCGATTCTGATTTAAGTGTTTTGTGGCAGATAGTCTTATTACCAGTATTTTATTCAATCTTGAAGGGATCTGTACATCTTATTCAAATTTGATAGAAGACCCTTTGCCATATTCACAAAGGGAACGCAAGTTGCGGCCTATTATTAATGTAAGAGAAAGTTTGCTTGGATGATTTTATGTCAGTCACGCTAAAACTACTATAAGACTTTTGACAAATTTTGGTGTACAAATAGGGTACTTGGGTGATAGTAGACCGTTTATACCGATTGCTCTATGGAATAAATCATTATTAGGGTTGCGTACATTCGATGTCTCTCTGTCTGTCTGTCTGTCCTTCTGTCCGTCTGTCTGTCACGAGGCTGTATCTCAAGAACGGTAAAAGTTAGAGACTTGAAATTCACAGATTATATATACGTGTTACCGCTATAACAACAAATACTAAACCAAAGTAAATTTAATAAACACGAGGGGCTCCTTTACTACGTTACGTGATTTTTTGTTCGATTTCAATGGCAAAGGTAGACTTTTAAAAATTTCACAAAATCCTTAGTTATATTTATAATTTACTAATCAGTTATTAAATTTAAAATAATTTAATTATGAATCTTATAAAAAAAACGCAATTTTTGCCTTTGTTTCTTTTAATAATGTTGCCCTTCGTGCGCGAGTGCAACTCGCACCCGGCCGTTTTTTTTTACTGACAAATCCGTGCGTAAACTCCCTAATGATTTCTACCTGTATTTATATAAAACCTTTCCTTCAAATTAAACATGCCCGATAAAAACAATAACATTAAACAGAACTCGTTATAACTAAACAAAGCGTTATTGTATGTAAAGATAAACAAAATTTCCCTCTTTCCAAGCGCTGGTTAGTCAAAAACGTCTTTGTTAGACTTCACGTGTTTGTTGGACACAAAGAACTCTATTGTTTGTGGCCGGGATGAAGTTAGGAACTTCCCTCGACCTAAAAGGCACTAGAAACAAAGGAAAGTCAAATGCCGATCATACTCCAAGTTCGAATTTCGGTTTTTATTGAAAGAATATTGGGCTCGGAGTTTTATGATTTGTTAATATTCGCAATATTAAAATTTGGCGATTTGGAGTGCTTGCCTAATTGAACATTGACAGAGTACTTATAATCACAAATGATTTTAAGAACATGCATAGCTTATGAAACGCAAAGAAAATCATATACTTGCTTCTTGCTAAAAATATTCTTATTTCAAAACCTTCTATACAGTACGTTCCACTACGTTTAGACTAGTGTTTATCAGTGTCATGAGAAGAGTGGATATTCTCATATCGTCAAGTATACTTGGACGTGATAATGTTAAGCTGAAAACAAACTGATCGGACGCGGCTGACGACTTATAGTGTGCACACTTCAATGTACAATTATTATCTAGGTCGCCGCTGTCAGTAAATAATGCATATTCCCTTTTCAGCAAGAAAAACAAAAGTGAAAAATTCCCCAAATAATAGAGCGAGGATAAAACGCCTTTCCACAGAGATTTTGAACCAGAATTGGCCGTAGTTAGAACTAACAAGCGCTGCATTCTTTTATTCTATTGGATTTTTACTTTTCCGATTTTATTTTTACTTTTTCAGCGGTCCGCTACGCTAAAAGGGCGTAGAAATACTGAAACTAAAAGCCAATGCCCGCCATACTGACCTGAAAGACATTTTATTACGTTCGGTCTTCGGTACCCATTATCGGGTCCGCTTGTAAAAATGTAAATAAACTGACCACTTTATTTGAGACAGCAAAATTCTGATTTGTCTTTGAAAATTTTCACTATTCTTGTCTCGTAAAGAAGTTTCAAGCGAACGTCGTTGCAGGCAAAAGTTTATTTTGAAATAAGTATAGAATTGACGTTGGGCCACCGGTAAACTCATTCACTGAACGAAACACAGCACAACGCCAGTTTTCTGTAACGCCGTGGTATCACTCCGGTCGAGCCGGCCCATTCGTGCGAAGCATGGCTCTCCCACGGAAAAACGTATGTGTATTAAAAAGTTTAACGTAGCCTCAACAACATCATTGAACAATACATTTTTTTTGTTTAATAAGATTGAAAGACGATTTGAATCAAAACGATCAATTATTTTGCACAATATTACGAACTGCTCGATGCTATGACGTTTTGCCGAAGAATAGTATTGATCTCTTGTACTCGTCATTAATACGAAAAATATTGAGACAGACTAAAAAATATTGAGCAATATTGACCCTACACGATGCAATATACAAATATGGTGCAATAAAAATTAAACTCACTTAAACTTTTTCAATCATTGAACAATCCTCAATATTAATCATAAACGATCATTTATATTGTACAATACGTGATATTGTCAATGAAATTGATAAACTAGGGGTCGCCTGAGACTGGTATAACGAATTAAAACGTTTGAAAATAAATTTTAGATCGGGAGCTTTTTCATTTAATATTTTAAAAATAGTAATAAATTATACTAGAGAGTCATAATTATTTTCAAGCATCAAGATTTCTTGTTCCTTCGTATTTTCTTTGACAAAACAAGAGATTTCTACGAATTACATCAAATGAGTTCGTAATAAGAAGGTAATGAGACCGGTTGGAAAATTATAAGGCTTCGGAAAACTTCTTAACGCAGCCAAATCTGACTTAATGACTTGATATAACAATTTTCCTGGGATTATATCAGGCGAGCAAAATTATTAAACACAATAACGCTTCTTATCACACAGTACGTAATTGTATTTTAAATCCGATTAGTGGCTTCTACGTGACGCGCAAACTGATTAAAAAGAAATAAAAAAGATTCCAAGAAAACTTGACGCTCAAAACTAAGCAATCGACTTGATTTTTGGCTAAGACTTTTTTGAGAGAATGGTGAATAACATAGGCTACCTTTGGTAAAAACATCGCATTCCCAAAGACTTGCAAGTTCATTCGCATTTTTACGCGATTTTCAGATTTCACTTGAATAAAGCAGCAGACTACACCTAGTTCATAATTTATCAAAGTTGTATTGATGTTGGATTAAAATAACTAAACTGGGGTACTAAAATGAGTACAGTATCTTCTGGCTGACCGAGCATCGCACTCCGCTCGGTCGGAAGATACTCCTTTGGGGTTTGCCATCATATATCCACAATGTAATGTGTTGTCTGAACATTTTAATTATTATCATGATTTTGTTGCAGAAAAATATTGAGAAACAATCATATTGTTATTATTATAGGTGTGTAAGTTAATTGGACGTCTGTCTGTCAATAATGTCTTACTGCAGAGCGGACTGTATATTTGTTATAAAGATCGGGTATTTGTAAACTTACCCCCTTATTCATAATAATATTTAAACAGTATTTAAGTAATTAAACGTTTTCAATATTCCAGAAAAGAACGGCGAATCTTGATTATTTAAGCACTGTTTATATGTTTTTATGAATAAAGGGGTTAGTGAACAAGACGCGTGCAAATTATCAATTTGGAAATTTCGTCAAAACACGAATATTTTCATAAAATTATAATTTTTCCAAAATAAAATTAGCAAACGTTACTCCTCATTGTTTCAATTATTGAGTTTTACCAAGAATTAAGTTGATCGGTTGCTTTACTAAACCTGAAGGTAGGACAAATAAAGAAACAAACATATTACTTCCAAATTCTATAATGTAATTTATTTCGTTGTATCTAATTCACGCACACATATTCCACTATAGAAGTAAAGTAAATAAATTAAATGGATAGTAAATCTTTATTTGCTGTGTGTTTGGCACATCACACTTGGCAAGGTGACAGGATAAACGTTTTAACTTAGAGCCTTCGAAGATGACGTGATCTACGTGCGAGTGAAAACGCTATGTTACTAAAATTACTACGTAATAGATCTAGCTCATACGCTTTTTAATTGAAATCGAATACCTAATCATTCTTCATATGTACCTTGTCGAGAAACTTTTGTATGAAAATAGAAGAAAAATAAGACCTAATTTTGAAGCAAATTAGTTACTAGTCAATGATTAAAAAATAATCCTGATGAAGTTCTTCTTGATATTTTAACAATAAACAATATTTTCTATTTATTTTTCCAACTTCAAACAAATTATAGAAATTTAAGGAAGACTAAATCACATTTTAGATATATTAAAAAAAAACAGAAGAGTATCAAAGGCTACCAAAGTGAAAATGTATCAATAACCATAATTATTCCGTTGCTATTTTTACCAGATGATTTAGGCGCCTTGCTTCTTTGAAGCTCGATATCTCAGGGTTTCACACCTAAGTTTATGTTTTCACCCGCGTTGTGAATTGGTTATTTTTTTTAATCTGGCCTTTCAAAAGAGATAATAAACAAAGAGACTCTTGTTTAAAATAGTCACAAACTGGGCATGACTGCTGCGTTTTCCGTCGCGTGTATATCACAGTCTCGACATCATCTTACCGTTTTCTTCACAGATGTCACGTGCAACTGTTATTGTCACTGAGGTCGGCCGTGCCAGCTCCATTACGTATTATATTTACTCCACGAAGCCGATTTAAATTTAGAAATAAAATAAGAAATAAAAGAATAAGAGCGTTTCCTTTTAGATTTTTTTTTCATTTTACCATTGTACCATAGAAAATATTGAAAAGAGAAAACAGTTGATGTATGTTATTTGGTTGGAATATGTCAAGTCCGTATAGGTCGAGATCTGTTGGCTGGGTTTGACTTAACGCTACCAATTTATTTCGATTCACAATTTGGCTCTGTTTCAGCTTTCCTGATTGTACCATCGAACTATACAGAGCCAGTCGGACTTACATCTTTCCCATGCAAGTCGTGATCTGTCGGCCGGGTTTGAAATAGCGAGGCCAGCTTGCTAAGATCCGTAATCTGACTCTGACTCAACTTTCCTAACGGCATCATCAGCTGGTGACGACTTCATTGAAATCGGTCGTGTATTTAGTTAAAATCTTGTAGAATTATGCAATTGCAAATAGTGAAAATAATGCAAGTAAAAGTGTGTTTCATTCATGTTTAATAGAATTTTTACCAAGAATCAACAGTAATGTTAGTAAATGAGGGAATATGTTCTAATTAATTTATGTAATAAACAAGCGGTTGCTCGCGACTCCGTCTGCGTGGTGACAAAGATGAGAATTATAATTTTCTTTGACAAAATTAAATGGTTCAAATATTTTTACTGTTATCCTGCTTTTGTCATGAATTTTTTCCTAAATTTTCTTTGCTATAAACCTCACAGTGCCAGAGACCTTCCCAACGAATGCAAAAACCGTGGTAATCGATTCGTGCGTTCTGGAGTTATATCGTCAGGAAGGAAATCTTGACTTATTTTTATATAACAGATTAATAATAATCAATGCAATCTAAAAGAAGTACATTTTACCTGAAAGAGAAATAATGTTTCCAATATTTTTTATAACAATAAGGAACTCAATAAGGGGAAAGTAGTTTTGATATTAAAGACTTTTAAGATAAAAATAGAAATATCACTGAAAAAATGACTCTGGTAGCATACATTCTTTCAAAGATATAGCAATTCGAACATAACATAAAATAGACCTTCCCAAAACGCTCCATACAAAATGATATTCCACTATGACGTCACTTACCGGTAGTTCGTACGCATCGCGGGAAGACTTTGTTCGATGGCGATATTAAATATTGGCTTTATGAAAGTGACGTCATAAAAAATGTCGTTGTTAATTGCCTAACTTTTCGAATGATAAAAATATTTTAAAAAATTTTTTTCAACAAATCCACTGGAACTGCCCAAATTTGAAGGGCTATTACAAAAAATATATTTAAAGAAGTTATGAAACTGAAATTTTGTACTTTTTTCACTATTATATCTCTCTTTTATTTAAAAAATAGTGAATTTTTTAACGTAATCATCTACTCTATTGTGTATTTCCGTATTTATTGTAATGAAAAGGGAAACTCAAAATATTTTAACCCAATAAAAACAAAATGAACTGGTCATTTTAATCGGAATGATAAAGCTTAGCATTTATGAAACATTATGAGGGTCACATTACGAGCTATATTTCAGAAGTACGTGCGTGATTGGTCAGCAAGATACGCAATAATTAACTACAATTTTCGATGTCATTAAAGTAACTAGCCTTAACTACAAGGCTACGTTAAACTTACGGTCGCAATTAGAAATAATAAATGATAGAGTATCCGTAGCCTAATGGGTAAGACCTTTGGTTCGCACTCAAGAGGGTGCGGGTTCGAACCCCGGTGGAGGCATGTACCAATGAGACATTTTCCGTTCTCAAGTACTTAATACGGATAATCATTGCCATGGCAGAGCCATGCTTCGGCACAAATGGGTCGCCTCTATCGGAGTGATACCACGGCCTCACAGAAAACTGGCGTGAAACGGCGCTGTGGTGTACTACGTTCAGTGGGTGAGTTTACCGGTGGCCCAACAATCCACATATCCCTGTTCCCATTTCATATTCCCTCATAAAAACCGGTAACGCACTTGTGACTCCTCGGATGATACGAATGTCCATAGGCGACGGCAGTTGCTTTCCATCGGGTAACACGGCTGCTCACTTGTCTATATATATAATAGAAATATGGATTTTAGCGACTAGCCTCTTTTACCCGGGGCATAACTCCAGCATAGTATATTCAGGCACTGATAGTACATTCTACGTTTACTAGTGTCTACGTATACGAACACGTAGACAGTCTTAGACAATACCATGATAAACTGTACCGCCGTTGACAGGTTCTAGACTGGCGAGATTGATCAGCTTTCGAAATGTACCAACGGCTTGTACTTAACGAAGAGTTTCACAAAAACTGTACGGAGCTTAAAATATGTTCAAATTAATATTAATCCCTGCTTATATTAAAAGAAGAGAATTTTGTTTGTTTGTCCTTCTCGCCGTAACAGGTAGTTACATAGAAGTAGAATGCTTAGTCTTCATTTTAAAGCAATTTTTCGATTCCACGCAAACGAAGCCGGTTGCAAAAGTAGTTCACAATAATAATTATAGTGTAACTCTATAATATACAATTTCAAAGTTGAGTTCACAATATTACTCTGTTTAGTGTCCAAATATATTCGTTATATTTGGACACAAATGAAAATTCATATTTCATAGAAGAGTGTCTGGAAGTTCGACTGTTGGGTTTTTAGCTTCAACTTCAATTGTATATTATACTAACTTTTGTCCGCGGCTTTGCTCGCATATAATTCAAAAATTGGTAAAAATTTGATTTTTCCAAAAAACGGGAAGTTGTTTCAAAACCAAAAGTAGCCTATGTTTCCTCTCTCCAAGTAGCCACTTCTTCTTTTCAACTAAGTCTATGCCAAAAATCAAGTCGATTGTTTACTTCGTTAGGGCGTGAAGAAAGGACCAACAAAGAAATAAAGAAACCCACTTTCTCATTTATAATATTAGTAAGGGATGTGATACTAATTTGACTATAAACAAATTATTTCAAAGGAAATAATTGAATTCTTATTATTTTTATACATTTTTAACGTATAAGTTTTCAAAATAAATAATAGAAGAAATAAAATTTTCATTTTATTAAGTACCTGGGGTACCTACGTAATTTGGTCGGATTATGTTAACTGCTTCCACGACTATCATTGCCTCAATGAACCATCTGAATTACGAAGGGTCACTAACAGCCTATATGAAAACAATTTTCCTGAAAATGAACACAGCCTTGCTAAAATCGTAGAAGCACTACGCGGCCTTGCTACGCGCTGCTACGAAGGCTCTACGACGTAGCATATAAAACAAGTTTTGTGCTGGTTCAGTGGAGCTTAAAAGGTAGTAATATCAATATTGTAAAGGAATTGCTCTAAAATTCGGTTTAGTACATTTTGTTAAAAAAATCGAATAGTTTTGATAAAAAAGTTCCTTTGAAATCAATTTAAATTTGACAAAAAAAAATGTAGTTATTTGCGAAAAAAAAATTAATGTATTAATATTTAATATGTAAAACAAATTGTGTTACATATTAAATATTAATACATTAAATAAATTTAATAAATGCTCACAACACTAAAATACAGAAAATTTAAAGATATTTATATCATGTTAATACTATCGCGGTCCCTTTCTAATCGTTATCTAGTTCGTGT